>ML359719.1:0-140909 GCA_005239505.1 Nicotiana paniculata
AGCTTTAAATATGGAGATGTGGTGACTGTCAATAGAGTGATATTCCAGGTGTCCAACACTATGTAGAACCTAGTTCAATATAGAAAACCATCAATGCAGAATATACCTCAAAAATGGCCATAATTGTTGCACAGATTGGAATCATATATGCCACAACTGAAAGTCACTAAGGTTAGGTGGGAGTTCCCAAGTCCAGGATGGATTAAANCGATGATGCTGAAGAATGTGATTGAAGGAGAGTGGAAAATACCATGGGGCATCAGAGAGATGGTGGAGGAAATCCAAAAGGTGATGCAAAGAGCCAATGTAAAATTGACTCATACTCTTAGGGAAGGAAATAGATTGGCTAACCACATTGCAAACTATGCTCTAGATGTTGGCCCTTTAGAGTGCCATAGCTTTGAAGAGCTTGATGTACAAGGTAGAAATATGGTGAATAGCGATAAAATGCAATGTCCTTACCTAAGAGTAAGAGTAGCTACAAATTAGGAAAGGGTGAGGAGAGCATACTCAAGGGGATGATGTGTTTAGAAGCAGAACCAACAGTTCATCAGGTTCAAATCCAAGATGAGGAGAGCATGATGAGATCATTTTTTACTAACTGTTTTTTGCAGGCACAACTCAAGCAGCTCTGCTTTTGACTTTAATAAAATTTCTTTTGGTGGTATCAGTGCTTTGCACTCATTCCAAATGAGAGGGAGTTAAAGGAAAGCAAATTCATTGGGAAGAACACATCTGAAGTACAAAAACTCTCAAACAAGGCCAATGCATTAAGTTGGAAATACATGCAACAAAGATGAACAGGTACAGATTTGATAGTCATGACATACACATACATGTCATTGAGGACATAACCACATTGCTCAGAAATCAATAAACGAAACCCCTGAACAGACGTGGTGTTTAATCTTGAGAGGCAATGCATGGTAATACATACAGGGAGTCAGGCATTTCGACACGGATTTGTGTGTTCGTCATACTTTGTGATGGAAACTCTGTTGGTGGTATTAGTGTTCAACATTCAGTCCAACGAGAGGAAATCACAGGTATACATAAACACACGAGAAAGGAATGACAGTATGCTGCCCAGAATTCACGGCAGCTATTGTGGTTCATTGATCTCAGAAACATATGGAGGATTTAGACAGATGGAGCAGGAGGAGGGTAACACACCAGATGTTCAAGAAGGAATCCACAAAAATACAAACATAGATAGTACGCAAGTCCCACGCACAGATGCTCCTCACATAGAATACTCAGTAGCTGGGGGGATACAGTACCTAGATATGTTTGTAATAGGCTAGTTTTTCTACAATTATTAGATAGTAGTTTAAATATCGCTACTAGACCATATTATAATATCAATAATGAGTCTCACCAGCCCAACATTGATAATAGGATCTATGTAGTTCACTTACAATATCGTCTCACAAATGTGAGACAACAAACTACTTTATGTTACGTTTATTTTAATTAAATAAATAAATAAAAACTAGCCCTAGGCGCTCAGCCTAGTGGATTACTAAGAAAAATCATTTTCCAAACCCCCGCCACCCCTGTTTCCCTTCCCTCTCCCCTTCTCTCTCAAACACTCTCCAAAAAACCCAACCGCCGTCACCAGAAAACCACCCGTTCATGGAGTTTCTCTGTAATTTTTGGCCCTTACCAGCCTCTCACCTCGTCTGGTTGTTCGATTATGTCGATTTATGGAAGAATCTCGAAGAGATTCAACCCAGATTTTGTTCAAAACCTTTCAGGAGCCTATCTATGGCCATCCCCATTTGTGAGTATTATTTTGTCCGTGTTTATGGCTCGAATCTATGATATTAAATCAGGTTTCCTTTCATCTCTGTCATTTTCGAAAACCCTAATCTCTTTCTATGTGGGTCTGTTCAGATCCTTGTAGATCTGAGACAATTTTAAGAGTATTGAGTATTTTTCTTCGAAAAAATCTTTTGTTTTCCTTATTATTATTCGATTCCGGTGTTTTCTAAGAACCAGGGTTTCGTATAAGTTCTCTTCAAAAGGTTTTTAAACTTCTAAGTGTTTGAATCTGTTTATCTTTACTAGTTCGATTAATTTTTGTGTATATGCTTTTAAGCCCTAGGTTTTCTTGCCTATTTCATTGTTTACTTCAATATTTTCCCGTTATTGTTTATCTTTGTCAATCAATATATATTGACTGATTTTATTTAGGGTTCGAATTATATTTTCCTGTTAAAATTAGTGTTTCTTTGTGATTTTACTTATTTTCCGTATTTGTGACTTTAATTAGTACTACTTGCCCTAATTAGACTATTAGTCTGATTTAGGGATTTAACTGACTCCTATGTGGTCAGTGATTGACTAACTTACCTCATTTGAATCCCAATTTGAGTCGTTAAGGGATTCTCCCCAATTTAAGGAGTCCTTTCGGATTCTTTTGTGTGAATTGATTGAGTTAATTCCTCAATTAACTGATTGATTTCCTTGTTTTATGAACTCTAATTTTATTCTTGCCTTATTTGTTTACATTTCTAAGTTCCATATAAACTTCATTCTGGTTTTCTTTCAAAAGAAAAAACACATTTAGAAAGAAACACACACACACACACAAACTCTTGCTCTTATTCAAACCTTTTTGTTACTTGTGTTTGCTACACTGTCTAGCCGACTGAAAGCCAAGGCTAGACTATTGGTTTCTGCATCCTTTTACCTTCATGTTTGCTATTTTAACTGGTATGTCTCTCCTCCTATTGTCATTCATTATTCTATGAAGTTTAAACATATGTGCTTTCCTGTCTATTGCTCTACTTCTGTGTAGTTAAGTTCATGTCTTTCATGTATATTGATTTCAATTAACATGACTACTTCTGTCTTTCCTGTTTTGTTGGTTTTAACTAGACATAACTACTTCTGTGTAGTTAAACTTCTGTCTTTCCTGTTTATTGATTTAAATCAGCATGTTTATCTCTGTTAGTTGATCCTATTCAGTGTTATGTAATCTAGTTGTTATCATATGAGATTAAACCTGTGTGATTCCTATTGCTTGCTCTTAACTAGCATGTCTATCTCTTTCACTAGGTCTTATTCAGTATGTTATGTAATTTCTTTGTCAACCTGCTTTTGCCTGCTTTATGTCCCTGCTAACTAGCTGGCCTCAACTCTCATGAAATTGTCTTGTCCAGCATGTCAATATGGTTCATACACTCTACCACGTTCTTATTTGACCCAGGATACTTATCCACTTGTTTCTTGACTAGCATGCTTTCATGTTTGTCCTGTTTTATGTGTTCCTGACTTCTATGCTCCCAACCCCTGCTACCTTTCCCTGTATAGTTGTCTGATCATTATTCTGATCCCAGTATGATATCTTCTCACCTAGTCATAAACTAAGTCAAATCTAGACAATGTGAAATTTTGCTTGAAGTAATCATGATTATGGTTTGTCCAATGTTTGATTGCTGAAAATCTTTGAACTCAGAGTGCTGCAATGACTCTGTTTACTCCGATTTTTACTTCCGAACTGTTTTCCTAAAGCTATTCCTATTGTCATATACAATTTTCAACTCCTACTCTTAGAATATCCAGGGTCCTGCCCCTCCAATGTGAGCACTGCCTAGGAGTCCAGAGACTCCTCCGAACTCTGACACACTAGGGCTGACCTTTCCAAACTTGTTCACAAAAACTGTTCTTGGAAAAGATTCTGGTGTGAGCATTTCCCGAGGTCCTTGAGGCTGGGAACTTTGACACACCGAAGCCATTTGGTATATTATGGACTATTGGTGTATCTCAGACTTGCTTGAAGGCCTGGCTTCCAAGATTGACATTGGGCTTGCTAAGGCTCCGTATAGTATAGTGATTTTCATTATGTCATTCTTTTATATCTGTTCTGTAATAATAATTATTCTAAATACAGATATTGGGGTTATTAGCAAAACTGGGAGGGACTTTATATATACATATTATTATTGGTTTCGGGTAGAAATCATGCATATAGGTTATTGTGGTGATTTATATGCATTAGAAATCATGCCCATAGGACTTATCTCATTCTTTGAAATCTTGAATTTTCACATTTTTGCATCTTAGAAATCCTGCTTCTAGGACGTTATCAATTCTGCCTCAAGTACCATATTTTCAAAATCTCTGTGTGTGCATTAGAGATCATGTTTCTAGGTTCTTTTGTTGAACTCATTCGGGCAATTAATTAACTCCTTTATTCGCCTAGATATCATGCCTATAAGGAATAAGTATAAAAACAGTTTGACACTTAGATATCATGTTTGTAGAGATAAAAATATAAAATCAGTTTATGTGTTTATATGTCCTGAAGTAATGCTTGTGATCATTTTCAGTGCATAGACAGCATGCAGGTAGGTTCTAAACAGATAAAATCAGCCTGTTGTAAATCAATTGCTAGTTTATTATTATGGTCTGATTCACGCCTAGCTACTATGTCTATAGGATCCTGCCCAGTTATCACCTAGGCAGACCTGTAGGTTGACTAAACTTATGAATTTTAAAACTGTGTTTGTTTGACTACTTACAAACTGCCCAGATCCAGTAAGTAATAAAATCAGTAGGCAAACTGATTAGGTATTCACTGCCTTGTCTTAATAAAATGTTGCATATTCTGCTTTGTGCTCATCTAGATATCCTGTTATAAGGTTTTAAATAGTTTAAATTGTTTGCTTGAGGTGTGCAATTTCTTTCTTACTTGTGGAGGTAAATGTGAGCCCCCTAATTGCTCCTTTTATGTGTCAGTCCTACATGTTTTATTTGACGCCTAGTTTTATCCTTTTAAGAACCAAAGTTGAGTCTAGAACCACCTTAAAGAAAGGCCCTAAGTAGCTCCAGGGCCATAGGCAAAGGACGGGTAATGCACGCATAGTGTATGTACTCGATACTACTAGAACGCGTAGATAATAATTAAGGGGAGGGTAATTAGGTAGTAAAGGATATGATGACATGTGCGCTAATGCTACGGTAACATCTCTATTTTAGGAAAGTTTACCGAGTATTATACAGAAGTGATCCTATAGGCTAATAAACCTAGGACCCTCTTATTCCGTTTTAAAAATAATCTTTATTTGTTCAAGTTGATTTATGACTAATTCACATAAATTGAATTTGGTCGAGACCCACCGTTGTGGACCTCGAGGGGTGTCTAACACCTTCCCCTCAAGGTAATTTCGAGCCCTTACCCAATCTCTGGTAATGTAAATCGGTTTATGGGTTATTTGCTTTAGGTGCCCTAACGAACCTTAATTCGTTAGGTGGTGACTCTTCAAATTCCATACCCTATCCCAAAAGGAAATGAGTTGTCCCAGAATGTCGAAACCCTGATTCCGTGATGGGGGAAAAGGGGGCGCTACAAGGGTTTACCAGCTTATTCTCCTAATTTGATTATTTAATTAATTTATGTGTTCTTATTTCCTTTTTATGGTCTGATTGTTTGTATTTCCTTACTTATATACTGATTTTACCACTATATAAACCCACTCCCCTTCCCATTTTTGGGAGGGAACTTGAATCGCTATTTTTCCACTAAATCTAAGGTTTCTACTCTGTTTTTTCTTACTACTCGTTTCTGTTTTGCTCTCGGCCGGCCGAAAGCCAAGGCCTCCAGATTTCTATTCTTCTCGACCTCTCTTGGGTGTGAGCACTGCCCTAGGTTCTTGAAATCCTCGGGAACTTGACATATTCGAGACTTTGGATCCTTATTGTCGTTCTTTTCTTATTTATTGAACAATCACTTGTTAGTTTCTAACTTTCGCAATGTTTATTATGTTCTAATTAGCATGTTCTTTGAATTGCATGACCCAATATATTCTCTTGACTCTTTTTCCTGTTAAATTCTGCCTATAATTGATAGTTTAATAATGTCTTTGCACCTAACTTAGTTAATTTGGACCGAATGAAGCATATTTAGTTTAATGTTGCTGACAACTCGAATGTTTTGCTTTGATTACATGGTTTAATCCTTTTTCTCTACCTAATTATGAACTTCCAGCGGTTTGCTGTTATTAGCCTGCCCCAACTTGTTTAAGACCTTTACTCTAAATGTAGTATGCTCCCATGACTATTGTTACCACTCTATGTGTTCTTGCCAGGACCAATTTGTACCTCTAGTAACTTGTGATCTTTTAAAACTAACCCTCTTCGACTAATGCCCTCTATGATACCTTATCTTGTTTGTATTATAATATTTAATCCTGAGTTAAGTATAATCTGATCCTTTAAGTCCTAAACTGGTTGCATTACTTGCTTTTACTAGTCTAATACCCTTGCATGTTAACTTTGCAATCCTAGGCTCTTTGTCTCTTAGCATATGTCACCCAGCCCAATGTATTAATTTGATTCTTGAGTTCATTATGTGATTATCGTATAGTGTTTGCAAATGTTTTTCCAACCCTATGACTTTATTACTATTTTTATTGATTGTTTCTAATTCTGGGCCGGCTGAACCCCTAAGTCTCCTACATCAACCTCCCTAGTGGGAGCACTGCCCTGGGTTCTTGAAGCCCTTGGTAACTCTGAAACACTAGGGTCCAAGGTTCTTTTCCACTTTTCCCTAATTGCTTATTGGATAAACCAGTTGGTTTGTGTAAATGGCTATTGTCCTGGGACTTTTGATCAAATTATGGCTACTGGGTTTTGTCCATTCTGTGTAAAATGAAGATTGTTTTTTTGGGTTTGATTGTCTATGACTTCTGGGTTGTGGTGAAGCCTGTTGGATATCAAACTGAAGTCCTGGCCATGGATGGGTATACTTTGGGCCTGCCTTAGGCCCACTATAGCTATTTTATAACCCTGTAATTCATTTCTCTCATTGAGTCTGTAATAATGTTGTAATAATAATTGGGGTGTTGCTAAAATCGGGAAAATGAGTTTATTTTAATATTTGCATGAAACGGGTAGAAATCCTGCCTATAGGTGTTTAATTTGCTCAAACATGTTCTGCTACTATGTGTGTTAGATAACCTGCCTATAGGTTTTTAATTCATTTAACATATTCTGCTTCTACATATTTGTTAGATATCATGCCTATAGGAAATAAAGTGACCAATGTTTCAATTTTCATTACACCATATCCATTAGACATTATGACCAAAGCGTCATATTAGCTTATGCTATACAAATCTGTATTGTAGAAATCATGCCTATAGGGTTTTGACTGGTTAAGGTGTTGTTATTATAATTGCTCACTTTAAGAGACATGCCTATAGGAGCTAAAACCAGTTTCAATCGCTAACTATAGAAATTCTGCCTATAGGATAATCCCTCTCGCTTTTAAGTATTAGTATTGAACACTTTTTCGTTGCCACTATTAGAAAGCATCCCTATAGGATCAAACTGAGTAATTCTGAATATTTTCCATGATTATCATTTCCAACTATTGCACGTGGATATCATGTCTATAGGTTTACACACTTATAATCTGTAATTTCGGTACGCAATACCAGATTCTATAAAATATATAGTTGTTCAGAAATCACGCCTATAAGGTAGCACCTTGCATATGAAACTGCTGCACATTTGAATTCCAAGGTCACATAGAAATCATGTCTATAGGGCTTAATGACTTTAACTCGTCTCAATTTTAAAATTGTCAAACGCCTAATTATTTTGCATGCATTTGTTGTCTAATTGTGGATGATAACTTTCCCCTTAATTGCCTTTATATGAAGTTAGACTTTTTTTGTATGTCGCCTAGTTTTATCATTTTGAGCAACCTAAGTTAGGTTTATAACCACCCAGAATAGAGGTCCAAATGCCTCCTGGACCATAGGCATGGGACGGGTAGTACACGCATAAGGCACGGCTTAGAATCAACTAGCTCACCTTAGGTAACAACTTAAAGATAGTAATTGGGTAGCAGGAGATGATAGTCTATGCCCGCTGAATAATACGAGTAACACCCCATCTCGAGGGAGTTACGAAGTATTATTTATGTTGCACGGGATGATTCTTTAGGCTAAAAAACTTAGGACCCTCCATCTTGTCTTGAGATCAATTATTTTTGTTTATTGGTAGACTTTTGATAATAATTTCCCAACTACCTCCCCTCTTATTGTTTGACTAATTCATATAATTCGAGTTCGGTCGGGACTCACAGTTGTGGACCTCGAGGATTTCCTAACACCTTCTCCTCGAGGTAATTTGATCTCTTACCCGATATTTGGTGACGCAAATTGGTTAGAATAGAGTTACTTGCAAATAAGTTCCCTAACACACCTCAAAACCCGTTAGGTGGCGACTCTCTCTTTTAACACCTTCCTTAAAAGAGTTGTCACGTGTCGAAACCTGATATTGCGAGAAAAAGGGGCGCGACAGCATGACGACTCTGCTAGGATACTTTTAGAGTCTTACCACAGCGAATTTGATTTGTATGAATTAGTATTCTTTGATGAATGTGTTTCCTTATTCTTTATCATGAATATCCCGCTACCACTTTCCCTTTTTATGGTTACATGCACACATTTTCCCCTATTTTCCCTTTATTTGAATTTGTATGCAAATCTCTGCTTAACTTGGTTACAATATGCGTTTTCCTCTATTTTCCAGTCATGTTCACTTGCTCAAAATCATTTTTTTTTAAAACTTTGCTACATCATGTCTCTCCTTACCCCTACCCCTACCCTACCCCCTTGCTTGCTTTATTACACTTCTTTCACATTATTGTCTCCATCATGCAAAATACTTGACAACGTGTTGTTTTATCTTTGCATAACGCATGCTCCACATCATATTCCACTCGTGCGTAATTAATACCATAGTGGCATTTGATGAGTCTCTGCGCTCTTCCTAAATCACCCTTTAAATTTGGAAAGGCTCATTTGCGGTAAAATTAGCCGATCAGCGGTGCAGTCGACGGTTCTGTGCCTTTCCCTCTCAAGTTGTCCACTTGAGGGTACCAGTTTAGCCTCCTCTAGAAACCCCCACTCTAATATTAACATTGCATGCATCATGTCCAAATCTAGCACGGGTTATAACGTTGTCCGCGTAATAAACCTCTAAGACAAGCCTTGTCCAAAGTTCGCCGGGATTTCCATAGTCTCAATGGACACAATCACGATATGTGCATTATTTGGAGAAAACGTGCTGATATACTAATCATTAATGTGTAAATAGTCAAATACGAAGGGGAAAAAGACTAACCTTGTTTGTTTTGCAGAAATGAGGCACGAAGTCCCCAGGTTCGGCATGGTTCAGAATATCTCGCCTTTGCTGCTGGATTAGTGGCAAAATTTCTCACCAAGTGACAAAAATCATGTGAAAAGAGTCCTTGGGAATTTGCCCTCCTTGTTAGATATTCAGCCGAACAATGTGTTAAAGGCCAAAGAAAGAACTTCAAGTTAATTAATTCATTTTTCTCTTTACAAAGAGGTTTCCTTTCATCCAAAAATTGACTCCAGTTTTTTACATTGTTTTCGTTGCAAAATACTGAATTTCTATCGATGCCATTCCAATTCAAAAAATTTAAAAAACTTCAAATTCTCAATTCTCTACGACGTCTAGTTGAGGCCGCCACCATGTTTTGGGATGATATAGAAATGACTCCCCTTCTAAAGGAAATAGGATTCTTCGCTGGGGTCCTATGGGATAGCCCTGGTTTGTTGGTACCGGAAAACTGCACTTCTCGAGGTTTCCTAAAAATGATGGGTTTCAGGAAAAATGATGAGTTATTCTGTCTGAAGAAATATTACATACCATTCGATTTCCTTTACGAGTGTTATGGGCGCAGCAAGTCATATCGCCTTTATCATGATGAGTTTGCCATAACTTCTTTGGGTTGGACTCACCGCCGGGTTTTCGTATTCATCGTATGCTTTCTGGGGATGCTGGTATTCCCAATACAAGGAGAAAGTATCCACATTCTCCTAGCTATGGTCACTAAGACCCTAATGGAAGGAATTGAGGGGAAAACTTACACTATTGTCCCAATGATCGTGGCTGAGATGTAGCGAGCCCTAGACCGTTGCAAAAAGGGATATAGGCATTTCGAGGGTTGCAATGTGTTGCTGCAAATATGGTTGTTGGAACACCTTCAGAGAGGACAATACCGTCAAGAATTTCCACGAAGACCACGGAACGACCACATAGCTTATCACTATCTGAAGAGAATGACTTTTATCCCAGACAGGTTTGCACAACCGGGAAACGCTGTGAGTTGGGTACATTTCTTTAGCAATTTGACTGATAACAAGATACTTGGATGTTCGAGTGGTTCCCTAGCAGTGAATTCATCATCAGGTCGAGAGATGTTCCTCATCTAGTGCTAATCGGATTGAGGGGAATCTATCCTTATGCTCCTATTAGAATCATGAGGCAAGATGGGAGAAAACAGGTTATACTACGAGTTTCCAAAATGGTTCATTACAAAGAAGACTTCCAAGGGAATGCCATTCTATTCAAGTTCGAGGCACAACACATGTGGCATCAAAAGATTGTTGTGGAGAAAGATACTATCGAGCCAGATCGGTATCATGCCGGCCACGTGTACTTATACCCATCATGGTCGGTCGATGACATAAAGGGAGAGGTCAGGCCAGGGGTTGATTTGAGGAATAGGGTCATAGACAACACTGTTGAAGCACAAGTCAAATACAGGAGGTTGCGCAAAAGGGTCTTTGAATCTGAGGCCAGGCATTTGGAACAACATAAAGTGGGAATGGAAGAAATCAATGAATGGAGGGGAATCACTACTAAGTCAATAGAGAGGTTGGAGTATTTGGAGCAGGGTTTGATGGAACTTGAAGTAAAGATGAGGAAAAGAATCTCGGGTTGTCAGAACGTAGAGGGAAACGAAGGAGGACACCTAGCAAGGGCATATCTGTTGTTAGACATGCTCGACCTGGGGAATATGATTGATGGGGAAAAGAAGGCCAAGCATGGAGAAAGCCCCTCTGGGACCAAGTAGATTGGGAATGATGTTTTACTTGTTCTCTAGATTTATTTTAGATTTTGATTGTAATAAGGCAAATTCCACTAGTGACTCTTCATAATTATTAATGTTTTAATAGATATTTGGTCTATTTTTCATATTAATGAAATGACGTAGTTATCGGTATCAAGTTTTCTCCAAATCTATATGTCGCTAGGCCTACCTCGGGCACAATGAGGTCCCTAAATTAGGACGTGAATTTATAAGTCCGCAATACATGTTTAAATACCGTAAATATCCTTTTAATACTCCTTACTGACTTGTTTACCTTTTTGTTTTTCTTCTTTTCTTTATTTATTCTCATCCCATAAGGTTGGTTCGTGCATACTGGAATCATCGGCATATCATACCAGATCTATATGTCCTCCACCTCCACCTCCTCCTCCTCCAAGTGGTCCTAAGAACAAAATAAAAGCTAAGATGGACAATATGAGTGGTACCAGGAAAGACAACGCTACACATGCAGAGAATGTCGAAACTTCATATGGTCGGAGTACTCCGGCGCAGAATGACTTGGTTTTACGGTTAGAACAAAAGTTACTAGAGTTACAAGGGGAACTTGAGCAGGTCCGTAACTTGGCAAACCTTTCCCTTACCCTGAATGTTCCCGACATCAACCAAAAAAATGCCCAAAAACCAACACCTCCTCAAAACACACAAAACCAGCACCCACAAAATCCTCCTGCACATCATCAATACGCTATGCCTCCCCAAAATCCTAATCCTCCACCAGTACTAACTCCTCCACAGCATCATCATCATCTGACCCAGTACCCACAAACTACCACTACCACACTCTTCAAAACGCACAACAACGTACTCTTGATCCCAAAAACTCGACCAATGATCACCATTACGCCCAAATCCCTGGAGTCCATCAAAGTAACCCCATATACATGGAAACCTTACCCCACACTTCACAACAAACCCTGTGTACACCGGAAACCACCGAGAAGGACCTTCTCATCAAGAACATGGCGGAAGAACTTAAGAAGCTTACATATTTTGTATTAATATGTTTGACATATTTTGATTTCACATGCTAGAAACCATGCCTATAGGAAAGTAAATGACCAATGTCTCAATGTGCATTACAGCATACTCATTAGGAGCTATAGGATTCTGTTAATTTACATGCTACCTAATCTGCAATTTAGAAAATCATGCCTATAGGTCTTAATTATTGATTATAGAAATCATGCCTATAGGATCTAAAATCAGTCTTAATTATTGATTACCATGCTCGCTTCCTTTAAGTGCTAATGTTGAACTTTCAACACTGTGTCATCGCCATTATTAGAAAGCATGCATATAGGATTCAACCAAGCAATTTTGAATATTCTCCTATAGTTATCATTTCCAATTACTACACAAATCACCTAGATATCATGCTTATAGTTTAACCGCTTATAACACATAATCAGTAGGCAACTACGTAGTTACTTAGAAGTCGTATTTAAAAATGGCTTTTGCATATGAAACTCTCTGCCCATTAAAAATCCAGAATCACATAGAGATCATGTCTATAGGATTTAATAACTTTAATTTGTCTAAAATCTGCAACAGTCAAATACCTTATTTGTTTGCGTGCATTTGTTGTCAAAGTATGGAGGCTAACTTGAGCCCTTATTTGCTTATACATGAAAGTCCAACTTGTTTTGTATGTCGCCAAGTTTTCTCATTTTTGATCAACCTAAGTTGAGTCTAGAACCATCCAAGATAGAGGTCCAAACGCCTCCTGGACTATATGTATGGGACGGGTAGTGCACGCATAAGGTAAAATTTAGAGTCAATTATTACACTCTAGGTAAACAACTCAAAGTTAGTAATCAGGTAGCAGGAAATGATAGTTTGTGCCCGCTGAATAATACGAATAACACCCCACCTCGAGGGAGTTCCGAAGTATTATTTTATGTTGCACGGGGTGATCCTTTAGGCTAAAAAATATAGGACCCTCCACCTTTGCCTTAAAATCAATTATTTTGTTTATTTGCCTAATTTTGTCTTCTCTTTATTTAGACTCATTCATATAATTCAAGTTTGGCCGGGACCTACAGTTGTGGACCTCGAGGAGTGCCTAACACCTTCTCCTCGAGGTAATTTGAGCCCTTACCCGATCTTTGGTGACGCAAACTGGTTAAACAAGATTTACTTACAAATAGGTGCCCCAACACACCTCAAACCCGTTAGGTGGCGACTCTCTCTTTTAACACCCTTCCTTAAAAGAGTTGTCACGTGTCGAAACCCGATTTTATGAGAAAAAGGGGCACGACAGGTAGCACCCACACCATCTTTTAATTCCAAAATTGTGCCCTGGGACTATACTGCAGATGCGAGAAGGAAAGGAAAGGGGAAAATAGAAAAAGTTGGTGCAGCACAAGGTATGACCAGAACCAGTAGTGTTTACACTCCCAAGCATTTGGGAGGAATAAGTAAAGAAGCCGCTTCCAAATAGCCTATCATTGAAACCGGCCCGGATAATCTTTAAATAAAGATGCAAGTGAGAGAGTATTATGTGGTTGATCATCTAAACAAAACCCTGCTCAAATATCCATTCTATCACTACTGTAGAATTTTCAAGCACATAGGAATGCATTGATGAAAGTGTTGAACGAGGCATATGTACCCAACAACATTACCAGTGGAGAAATGGCCAATATAGTAGGACAAGTCTTGGAAAGCCATAAGATCACTTTCCACGAAGATGAATTTCCGCCGGAAGGATTCAGCCACAATAGAGCACTGCATATCAAAGTACAGTGCGAAGACAAATTTATTGCCTGGGTTTTGATAAATGGAGGTTCAAGTCTCAAAATTTGTCCATTAACTACTTTGAAGAGATTGAGTAAACGTTTGCATGAAATACGAGCAGGAACAATGAACGTGAAAGCATTGGATGGGTCTCAAAGGGCCACGATCAGAGAAATCAACCTCTGTTTGCAAATGGCCCCAACTTGGTTTGATGTTGAATTCCAAGTTCTCAACATATCTGCCTCATACAATCTGTTGTTGGGAAGACCTTGGATACATGTTGTTGGGGCCATAGCTTCTACTCTGCATCAGGCAGTGAAGTTTGAATGGAACCATCAATGAGTGATCATTCATGGAGACAGGAGTAACCCTATTTACACCAACCAGACTGTTCTGGTTGTGGAGAATAGAAGGAAGTTGGGTGGAGAGAATTACCATTGCATTGAGCGTGTTAATGCGATCGGGAAGGATAAATGGTGGAGTAACAAAATAGAGATCATATTGGCATGGGAGGGATATGAACATGGTAAAGGGCTCAAAAAGAATCTCCAGGTGTATCTCCAAACTAATATAATTAAAGTGTCACGGCATGACCTTTGGACTGGGATATCAATACACCTGGCATGAGTATCAGAATTGGTAGCCTCAATGGCATGGTCCTTATTACCCTCTTGAGCAACGGATACCACATTTAAGCCAATCTTCATCAGGCCTACATGATGGAGAGATTTGAAAAGGATGGAATTCTAGCTGGTTTAAACAATTTGTTCTTGGAAGATGAAGATATGGACTGCAGCGTAATATTTGAGGAGGAGGAAGAGGAAGGCCTCATTATCCAAACAGTGGAGATGGGAGTTGTTCTCAGGAACTGGACCGTCACACCATAAAGGGCCCGCCGTGTTCTAGGGTAGCCTGGCTGCCAGCATCACTTCTCTGAAAACAATTTTTATGAGCATTTTTTTAAAATATTTTTTTTAGTATTTTGTAATTTTGCTTTGAAACTATTGTTTGAATCATTAAAAAATCACTTTTTTGGCATTTTGGTACTAATCAATGCTTTGATATTTTATTATTTATTATTATCCTTTATATTTTTCTCTCTATAGCGTTATTATTACTTATCCTGATGAACCGACAACTGTGACATGTAATGAGATAACGCTATATAAGGATAGTGACTCGGAAGAAATAGAAGAAGATGATATAATACCTGAGGAAATTGTCAGAGAAGTGGAAAATTTTGAGAACAAGCCTAAGTCCAATCTGGACGAAACCGAGATAGTCAACTTGGGAGATTCCGAAACCGTCAAGGAAACCCGCATATGCATTCACTTTTCACCGTCAGAAAAGGAAGAAAACAACCGTTTCCTGAAAGAATAATGAGGATATTTCTGCATGGCCATATGATGATATGATTGGTTTGAGCACATCTATAGTGGCTCATAAACTACCTACCAACCCAATGTGTCCGCCGGTAAAGTAGAAGCTCAGAAAGTTCAAGCCAGATATGAGTTTGAAAATCAAAGAAGAAGTCACCAAGCAGATCAAAGCTAAGGTTCTCAGAGTGGTTGAATATCCAACCTGGTTGGCTAACATCGTGCCAATTCTGAAGAAGGATGGGAAAGTCAGAGTATGTGTCGACTATTGGGACTTAAATAGAGGAAGTCCCAAAGATGTTTTCTTGCTACCCAATATGCACATATTGATCGAAAATTGTGCCAAGCATAAACTCCAATCCTTTGTGGATTGCTTCGCGGGATACAATCAGATCTAGATGTATGAAGAAGAATCCGAGAAAATAGCTTTTATTACACCATGGGGTGTACTGCTATAAAATGATGTTGTTTGGTCAGAAGAATGCTGGGGCCACTTATATGAGAGCCATGACAACTATTTTTCACGACATGATACACAGGGAGATAGAAGTATATGTGGACGACGTCATCATCAAGGGTACAGATCACATAGCAGACTTGAGAAAATTCTTTGATCGGCTTTGGAGGTATAATTTGAAATTGAATCCCACAAAATGTGCCTTCGAGGTCCTTGCAGGAAAGTTGTTAGGATTCATCATCAGCCGTCGAGGAATTGAGCTAGACCCGTCAAAGGTCAAGGATATCCAGGATTTTCCACCTCCAAAGAACAAGAAAGACGTGATGAGTTTCTTGGGGTGTGTCAATTACATCATCCGCTTCATAGCACAATCGACCGTGATCTGCGAGTCGATTTTCAAAATGTTAAAGAAGGATGCCGCAACAAGTTGGACTGAAGATTGCCAGAAAGCTTTTGACAAAATCAAGGAATATTTGTCCACACCACCAATCCTGGTCCCACCGGAACCTGGTAGACCACTGCTACTCTATCTGTCCATACTAGATGGAGCTTTCGATTTTGTCTTGGGACAACACGACGAGACAGGGAGGCCATATAATATTTGAGTAAGAATTACACACCCTACGAAGCACGGTACTCTTTGCTGGAAAGCACCTGCGGTACTCTAACATGGATAGCTCAGAAATGGAGGCACTACTTCTATGCCTACACCACATATCTCATATCGAGGATGGATCCTCTAAAGTACATTTACCATAAACCCATGCCTTCGAGGAAACTGGCAAAATGGAAGATATTGTTGAGCGAATTTGACATCATCTATGTAACTCAGAAGGCGGTTAAGGGACAGGCATTAGCAGACCATCTGGCAGAATATCTTGTAGGAGGAGCATACGAACCACTAAAAACTTATTTTCCCGATGAAGAAGTGTCATTTCTAGGGGAAGATATCGTCGAAGCCTACGATAGTTGGAGAATGTTTTTCGATGGAGCCGCAAATTTTAAAGGAGTGGGTATCGGAGCTGTTTTGGTGTCAGGGACAGGTCAACAATTACCCGATATCCGCAAAACTCAGATTTCCATGCACCAACAATATAGCGGAATATGAGGCTTGCATCTTGGGATTAAATCTGGCCATTGACATGAATATCCAAGAATTGCTGGTAATTGGTGATTCAGATCTCCTGATACATCAGGTTCTAGGAGAGTGGGCTACGAAGAATACCAAAATATTACCATATCTATATCATGTGCAATAGATGATGAAGAGGTTCCCAAAGATAGAGTCCACACATGTCCCGAGAATCCAGAATGAGTTCGCGTATGAATTGGCCACTCTATCCTCCATGATACAACATCCGGAAAAGAATTTCATCGACCCTATTCTGGTAAGGATTCATAATCAGCCAGCTTATTACGCTCACGTTGAAGAAGAAATATATGGGAATTTGTGGTTCCACGATATCAAGGAATAATTGGCAAAAGGAGAATACCCGGAGTGTCGCGTATCCTTTTTTTCCTCGCGGAGATCGGGTTCACAACATTGGTTGGGACAACTCATTTCTTTTGGGAAAGGGGTTTGCATATTTTGAAGAGTCGCCACCTAACGATTTTAACGGTGCGTTAGGGCGCCTAAGGGGTCCAATTACAACTACGTTGCTAACCAGAGACTTGGGTAAGGGCTTGAAATTATCCTAAAGGGAAGGTGTTAGGCACCCATCAGGATCCACAAGTGTAGTTCCCGGCCAAATGGTTTCGTTGATTTGTACAAACAGCAAATAACAAGTAAAGGCTCAAACAAGAGGGGATTTAAGTCTTAAGCATGCAGATGTTTGAAAATAGTAAAGGAGATTAGACTTTGAAAAGGATTACGAGCTAAGCATATAAGAGGTGTCCTAGGTTTATAATAATATGGATCACATCAATGCAATACCCGGTAATCACTCCTCGAAGAGGGGCTACACATGGTATTAGCGCACCGGTCATCATATCCATATTCTACCCTTCCCACCCCGTAAAGGTGATTAAAGCGCGTGTTGGTCACGGATTCTATTGCGTGCTATTACCCGTCCCATCCTATCAGTCCTGGAGGAGGTTAGGACTACTATCCTAAAAGGTAGGTACTAGGAAGACCCTCAGGTTTAAAGGGGCAGAATTCGAAGGCAACAAGCAAAGAACATATAGGATTGCAGTCAGTGGGAAACACATAGGAGCATATATGAGGCTCAGATTTTTCCTACGCAGATAATGCATATAATTAGCACGACTCAAACACATATAAGAGCAGTAATGTCAATTAAGATCCTAGGACATGGTATCTAGGTGAATTCAGAGGATAAACAGACAAGCAGACTTGTGTTATAACTCAAGGAAAATATGCTCTTAATCAGTTTGCCTACTGATTTAAAAGAAAGACCTATTAGTGTTAAGCAGGACACACAAGAAAAACAGATTTCTAATTTTGAAAAAAATTAGTTACCTAAGGCTTGCCTAGGCGAGGGCAGCGTATGTTAACAGAATTATTAAAGCAACTGTTGCAAGTTATTCCCTAAACATGTTGTTCTAGGTTGTTCAGAACATAGAAGCATTGATAGTTGTTTTAGAGAAAACTGAGTGAGGTTATTATACTTTTTATACATCAGTAATTAGACTAAATGTAGTTGAATGAATAGGGCCTTATAACATGATATCTAATGCACAGATAGAGATGCAGAATGATGCGTATGCATAATTCCTAAGCATGATTTCTAAATGCTCGATATAATCATGGTTTCAGAAGATGCTAAAAATGATAATTTATTTTAATGTTGTTTAGCCTAAGATAAGATTTCTAAGCGTACATGGCAGTATGGGACATGAAAGTAGAAAATACCATTTATTAGCAAGATTTTTCTAAGTGAAAGTGGACATGCTGAAACAGTAGGCTGGGACCTAATAAACATGATTTCTAATGCATGAATTTTAACACATGAGCCTAAACATGATCTCTATTGCACAGATAAGAGATAAAACAAACATCATGGATTCTAATGTATGAATTTTAACACATGGGCCTAAACATGATCTTTATTGCACAGATAGGAAATAAAGTCTAATAGCATGATTTCTATCCCTTTGATAACTAATGCATGCGTAGCTACCCTTCCCTTTTCACTATCCATCCCCTGAGTTGTTTACAGATTATTACAGGCCAGAGAATTATGAATTACACAACCAAAGGAAAATAAGAAGTTACTTCTATAGGGAGCCTTCAATTAGGCCCAGACCTTCCAAACCTCATTGCCTTATGGTATTGCATAGCCTTTTCATAATCCGGATATGTCAGAGTTCCCTAAGGATTTACACATGTGCAGTGTGGAAGTGCCAGCCTTGTGTGTCAGAGTTCAGAGGGTACTCAAAGGGTTCCCAAATCAGTCCTCACACGAAGGGGTCTGAACTTAGACTTCTAAGAGTGTGTGCGGGTGCTTTTGCTTAAAAGGATTTAAGTAAGGAACAGTTTGAGAAAGAGTAAGTGAGAAAACAGTTTTTTTAAGAAGGAAATGGAAACGTAACATCACAAAGGACCAAGGATAGTCCAACAAACACAAACAGGGGTAATGGGATTAGGGACAAATACATAGCATATAAGGGCATACACACAGCAGGCAGATAAGCACAAAGACATGCAATCAGGAAACTTCTAAGGGTCTAGAGGATCAAGGGGTACAGTGCTAGGTCAGATTAACACCTAAGGCCATGGTTAAACTAATGTACAAGTCATAGGTATGTAAGAAGTAGGTGTTAAGTGTACATAAACATGTTAGTCATAAACAGATAAACCCCAATTTAAACATGCATAGGGGACTTTAGGATCCTAGATATATGCTAAAAAAAAAGTAGGCAAGTTAGCAGCATGTTGAATCACAACAGGAAGGAAATATGTTGGTTTGAAGACTGAAATATAAATTAGGACATACCGGTGAAGTTAGGAAAGTAATAACACAAACAGGAAAGCAGGAGAATGCACAATAGTTAGCCTTGGCTTGCAGCCGGCTAACCCAGAGTAGTGATAATTAGCACAGAAAGAAGAGCAGAAAGTCTTTTGAATTGTGAGAGAGATTTTCTTGAACAGATTAGTTCGTCTATTTGTGTGTGTATGAATAGAGTATATATAGTTTTGAAAAGCAGGCAGAGGAATAAGGTAAAAATAATAGTTCAGCAGTAATTATAGAAAATAATCATCAATTAGAGTTAATTTAGTATACAGACTTCCTTTAGTTAAGGAATCATACCCAAACGGTAACAAGTAGTGGCAACAAAAGGAAAGGAATCAAGTAAAGTGTATATAATTATAGAACTAAACACAATTAGGATCCAACCAATACAAGTATTCCCCAGAATTAGGGAGTCACAGTTCAAACGGAAACCACAGTAGTAAAGAAGGAAAGAGAACTAATTTGAAAAACTGATTTTAATCGTACAAAGAGTAGTAAAAATAGGACATGTGATTAAGGCTAGGTACAGAATATATTAATTAAGGAAAGTATATAATGAATTGACAACATACTTATACATAACAGAAGGTAGAAAAAATTCTGAAAATTAGTAATCACAGGGAATCAGATCAAATCAGGCAAGTATCACACAAATATGCAAAATTAGTAAAGAGTTCTAAGAATCACAGTCTTAAGGAAAATATCATAGTTCTAAGGAAATAGAGAAGATAACACTGAGAATAAGCAGGTAATAAACTAGAATCAGGACCATAAGGAAGAACAGTACCAAATATGAGTTAGGGTTTCGTATAGAGCATGATATAGTCAGGAATAATCGAACACAAAAACCCTAACAAGCAAACATAAGTAAGAATCACAGAATCGTAGGTTGTTTATGAGAAACACACATATCAACTAAACACAGCAACCAAGACGAACTCAGAACCCTAAAAATGGGGGTTTTTTAACAGAATAACTCGAGTAAGGGAGAATGCTTAATCAAACATTTAAAAATATACTGAGAATCATAGGTTAGTACCAAAAATCAGAAGAGAAAGTGATTTTTAAAGGGGTTAAGAAACCCTAGTTGAAGATGAAGCTTTATTTTAGAGAAATCAGAAAACCTTTAAGGAAAATAATAAAGAGCCCATAAATATACACAGATCTAAGTCAGATCTAAAAGAAAATCGGAAAATACCAGGGGTTAGGGTTTCAGAGAGTTGAAAAAACAAGGAAAACCTTAAAGATATTGCCATCGTTAGCCGGAAAAACCATGGCTCTTGCTCAAATGGCCAGAGGAGGCCGAAAGATGGCATGAGGGACCATAGGTAGGAGCTGAACCACTCCAGGCTCGCCTGAGGGCCTTAGGGTGCCTTAGACCGGTGTAGGGTGAAGCAATAACTAGGAGACAATGAAAGACCACAGTTTCCGGCGAGGGAGCTAGCCGGAGAAGACGAACAGACTCCATTGGAGGTGGAGAGATAAGGGAAGGTTCTAGAGAGAACCAGAGAGAGATAGGGATAGAATTGAGAGGTTTGGAAATGAGGGGTCGGAGGGGGTAGTCTTTAGGGTTTAATTATGGTAGGTGAGATCTGGGTCGTTGATCTAATTTGATCAACGGCTCAGATAGATCTGGGGTTGGGCCGGGTATGGAATTGATTTGGGCTGGGTATGGGATTGGGTTATTAAAAAATCTTATGGGTTGGGTTAGAATTAGGCTAGAATCGAAATTAAAAATGGCTATTAGTTAAATACCCATTGAAATAGATAAGTAATTAAATAAATAGCTAGTAATCATATAAAATGAGATTGATGCTAGATAAATGAAATTAAGGTAATTAATGAGTACAAAAAATATAAATTGAATTAATTATTCATTTAAACGGTAGAAAATGTACAATTAGGTCATAGTTGCAAAGTTATTGTAATTATGGTCAAACAATGCCAAATTGGATTAAAAATGATATATATTGACTGGGAAATATTTTTAAATTCTTTATAATACGATTTATGAATAATTATTGAATAAAAAATACTGAATAGATTGGAAAAGCATTTAATAAAAATATGAAAAAATCTCGAAAAAATACCAGTTATTATAAAGAGCGATTTTGGAGGTGTATATACAAATTAAAAAATAATTTGATAAAAAATTAGGTATCAACATGGAGCACGCAAATCATACTCAGAAATATACACTCCGAAGATTATCCAACCATTTCTTCCAAAGTGGAGGAATTCTATACAGAAGGACTCCAGATCTAGGATTATTACGGTGTGTTTACGCCAAAGAAGCTTCCAAACTGCTCGAAGAGATACATGTCGGAACTTGCGGACAACACATGAACGATTCGTTTTAGCCAAGAAGATACTGAGAGCAGGATATTTTTGGATGACTATGGAAACAGACTGCATCAGGTATGTCCATAAGTGTCATCAGTGCCAAATACATGCAGATATGATACGGGTACCACCAAATGAACTCAATGCAACAAGTGCACCTTGGCCTTTTGCCGCTTGGGGAATGGATGACATCGGTCCGATCGAGTTCGTCGCTTCAAATGGGCACATGTTCATTTTAGTGTCCATACACTACTTCACAAAATGGGTTGAAGCTGCATCTTACAAAGCTGTAACCAAGAAAATCGTCGCAGATTTTATCAAAGATCGCATTATTTGCCGATTTGGGGTGCCGGAATACGTCATCACCGACAACGCCGCCAATCTCAACAGTGAATTAATGAAATCTATGTGAGAAACCTTCAAAATCAAGCATATGAATTCCACAGCATACCGGCCTCAAATGAATGGAGTCGTGGAGGCCGCCAAAAAGAATATCAAGAAAATATTGAGAAAGACGGTAGAAAATCACAAGAAATGGCATGAGAAATTACCGTTTACCTTATTCAGATATCGTACCACAGTTTGAACATCAACCAGGTAAACTCCTTATTTGTTGGTCTACGGTACTGAAGCTGTCATTCCTACCGAGGTCGAAATTCCTTCCTTAAGAATTATACAAGAAGCTGAACTCAGTGATGCAGAATGGATAAGAAGTCCCTACGAGAAATTAGCTCTCATTGACTGGAAAATAATGAATGCAGTGTGTCATGGTCAACTATATCAGAACAGAATGTCCAGAGCTTTCAACAAAAGGGTCAAACCTAGACAGTTCACACCGGGGCAGCTAGTATTGAAGCGGATCTTCCCGCATCAAGATGAGGCCAAAGGGAAATTTTCACCCAATTGGCAAGGGCCCTACATGGATCACATATTACTAACATGATGAGCTCTTATACTCGCAGAAATGGACGGAGAAATTTGGCCAAAGCCTATCAACTCAGACGTAGTCAAAAGATACTATGTTTAAATTGCTTGCATTTCTTCACCTGGTGTAATTGAACTATGCTTGACCTGATTCTCATTTAAGAGGGGATACGTAGGCAGCCCTGTGGGTTTGGTCACAACTCAATAAAATTTTCATTTTCCCCACGATTAGAAACTGGGAAAAAATTTTGAGGAGGACCCACAAAATTCTGGAGCAAGTCCAGCCAACTTCGTCATATGCAGAACGATCAAAGAATCGCCTAGTAAACTGGGGAAGAATTTTTAGGAGGACCCTCAAAATTCTAATGCAAGGAAGTCTCAATGTCTCTAAAAGTGTCATAGTCATTGGTTCATCTAATTTACTTGATATTGTATACTACTATGTTTTAATAACTACATTAATCAAATGCACACATATTTTTTCCCGAAAACTTTACTTTTATCAACAGCCAAATGCTACCCCAAGTAACTTGAACAGGGTCTCAATACAGGGGAAAAGCAAAGCAAAGCAGAGCAAAGCAAAGAAAAGTAAAGCAAGCAGGCGAAGGCACGAACCAACCTTCCCCGCAAAACTCACGATTTTTCTTTGGATGTAGGAACAAGGAATATACGCAAATACGTACACACATCAGAATCACTATCTTCATAACGACAAAGCTACCAAACGTAAACATATCTCCAGCTAAGAAATACTCTGCTATCACTCATTATATTTTCCTTGCATGAGACTAAGCATCTTCTCTATTCTGCATGAGACTAAGCATTGTCTCCATCTTGCATGAGGCTAAGCCCTGCCTCCTCCTTGCACGAGACTAAACATTGTCTACATCTTGTATGAGTCAAAGCCCTACCTCCTCCTTGTATGAGACTAAGCATTGTATCCATCTTGCATGAGGCTAAGACTTACCTCCTCCTTGCATGAGACTAAGCATTGTCTCCATTCTTCATGAGACTAAGCATTGTCTCCATCTTGCATGAGGCTAAGCCCTGCCTCCTCCTTGCATAAGACTAAGCATTGTCTTCCATTTTACATGAGACTAAGCATTGTCTCCATTATGCATGAGACTAATCATTGTCTCTATCTTGCATGAGGCTAAGTCGTGCCTCCTCCTTGCATGAGACTAAGCATTGTCTCCCATTTTGTATAAGGCTAAGCATTGTCTTTCATTGCATGAGACTAAGCATTGTCTCCCATACTGCATGAGGCTAAGCACTACCTCCTCAATTGCATGAGACTAAGCATTGTCTCTCATTTCGCATGAGGCTAAGTATTACCTCCCTAGTTGCATAAAGATAAGCTCTGCCTTTCCTTGCATAACCCCAAATGCTATGCTACTCGAAATCTAGCATTATTTTCTATTTTTCTCGGGGCTAAGCTCTGCCCCCAATCTTACACAAGACTAAGCTCTGTCTTATTTTGCTTATGACCAAGCGTCATGTCTTTGCATCTAATGGGATGAAACATCGCCATTTTGTGCAAAGATGTCATAGTCCGAAGGCATCATCCTCATAGCTGGAAGACACCATGTTATGGCATCAGGATATCTCAATATTGCACATCATTATTCAAAGGCGTCATAGTTCAGAGGCACCATTTTCATGGCTTGAGAACATCATTTCATGTCCTGCGAATTCCTTATCACACAATTCATGGCCCAGGACATCATGGTCTAAGGACATCATCCCCGTCATCCAAAGACAGCTTTCATGGTCCAAAGGGAATTTGAATCATGTTTAAAATATCGCAATATACACCTGCATGTATTGTGTTTGAGTTTTGCATGTAATTCAGGAGGTAACCAATCTCCCAACGAGAGCAATCTTCGCTCCAATTTCCGTTCAAAATTCACATCTCGAGACTACCCTAAATACAGCCAACCACCGTCCCTTACCCCTTCCCACTTGATAACCGAGAAACTGTCCATTCTTACAACAACTCCATCGGCTTAGTCCACCGCTGGATCCAGAGCTACACACGGCCTGATTCCTGTAAACCCAGGGATATGTAGGCAACTCAGAAATCGGAGTTCAGCCTATATTTTTCCAAATCACCCCATTTGGTCAAAATCGGTCATCATTTCTTTACCCGGCAACTCTTTCATCATTCCCGAGTAAAGAGGGGCAGCTGTTGATACTCAATTTTTCCCTCATATTTTTAAAAACATAGTATATTTGCATCATCATTCAGCTTATAAGCCTATACAAGCATTTTCAAAAAAATTCATAATTTTTAAAGACTTTAAATCAATTTATTTATGCATTTTTATTATATAAATATCCAGTAATTATCCTTCAAATTATTTTTATGATGATTTAATCACCTAAACTTATCATTTACACCAACATGGTGTTTTAAATAGTTTTTTAGTGCTTTTTTTATAATTACATTTGCATTTTAGGGCTAATTAAATATTTTTGCAATAATAGCCCATATTCATGTATAATTGCATTATTTATGTAAATAATAACTTTTTATATTTTTATAATATTAAATAATTATTTTTAAATAATATTTTTGTTATTTATTAGTCACTTTTATAAATTATTCTTATTAAATATTGGGTATTTAAAAACTAACCCATTCCTAAACCTATTTTTCGGACCAAACTTTGGCCCACAACCTAATACACTAACCCACATTACCCCCTATCCCAAACCAAATTAAACCAACCCCTAACCTAGTCGCGAACCATTCCTAATAACCCGACCCAGCTTCCTTTTTTAATCGTGGTCGTTGATCTCTGAGATCAACGGCCCATATCAAACCACCCCCTTTAACTACCCAAACCCCCTAACCCTAAACTCATTCTCACCCGTTCTCCACCCTCATATCCTCACCTCCCTTCTCCCTCCTAACAACCCTAGTCGCCGCCCCCTAAATTCTCTCATAATCCCACTCAATATCGGATTTCATGGTTATTCTTGGAAATATACGGCCTCCCCCTGGTACTGGTTACTCTAATATACTGCTTGCCTAAACATGGAAAGCAGATCTCATCAAGATCGAACCAAAATCGGTTCAAATCCTTGACCTTTCTGCTATTCCGTCTATATTCATCCTTTGTTCTATTGTGGGTACGAATCTCTGAGTATTTTCTGTTGATTCTTACTTACCCAAAAACTAGGGTTTTCAAATCTCTTTAAAATCGAACCAAAATTGGTTTGATTCTCTGATTTTTAGTATTATTTGTGTCTACATTCGTCCTATTCTACTGTTTTGTGTATATTCTGGTAATATTTAGTTTTTCCTAAAAAATTAGGGTTTAGCATCTTATTCTCCTAATATGATTCTTTAATTGATTTATGTGTTTTTCTTTCATTTTTATGGTCTGATTGTTTGTATTTCCTTACTTACATACTGATTTTACCACTATATAAACCCACTCCCTTTCCCTTTTTTAGGAGGAACTTGAATCGTTATTTTTCCACTAAAACTGAGGTTTCTACTCTGTATTTGCTTACTACTTTGTTCTGTATGGATCTTGGCCGGCTGAAATCCAAGTTCACCGGATTTCTATTCTTCTCGACCTCTATTGGGTGTGAGCACTGCCCTGGGTTCTTGAAATCCTTGGGAACTTGACACACTCGAGACTCTAGGTCCTTACTGCCATTCTTTTCTTGTTTATTGAACAATCATTGGTTAGTTTCTAACTTTCGCAATGTATATTATGTTCTAATTAGCATGTTCTTTGAATTGCATGACCTAGTATGTTCTCTCGACTCTTTTTCCTGTTTAATTCTCCCAACAAATGCTAGCTTAATAATGTCTTTGCACCTAACTTAGTTAATTTGGACAGAATGAAGCATGTTTAGTTTAATGTTGTTGACAACTCGAATGTTTTGCTTTGATTACATGGTTTAATCCTTGTTCTCTGCCTAATTATGAACTTCCAGTGGTTAAGCTATTATTGGCTTGCCCCAACTTGTTTAAGACCTTTACTCTAAATGTAGTATGCTCCTATGACTATTGTTACCACTCTATGGGTGTTCTTGCCATGACCAATTTGTACCTCTAATAACTTGTGATCTTTTAAAACTAATCATCTTCGACTAATTCCCTCTATGATACCTGATCTTGTTTGTATTATACTGTTTAATCCTGAGTTTGGTATAATCTGATCCTTTAAGTCCAAAACTGGTTACATTACTTGGTTTTACTAGCCTAATGCCTTTGCATGTTAACTTTGCAATGCTAGGCTCTTTTTCTCTTAGTATATGTCACCCTGCCCAATGTGTTAATTTGCTTCTTAAGTTCATAATGTGATTATCTTATAGTGTTCGCAAATGCTTTTCCAAACCTATTACCTTTTTATTGATTGTTTCTAATTCTGGGCCGGCTGAAAGCCAAGGCCTCCCCCTAAGTCTCCTCCATCAACCTCCCTAGTGTGAGCACTGCCTAGGTTCTTGAAGCCCTTGGGAACTCTAACACACTAGGGTCCAAGGTTCTTTGCCAGTTTTCTCTAATTGCTCAACTTTTCCCTCTTTTTCACCTATTGGATAAAACAGTTGGTTTGTGTAAATGGCTATTCTCCTGGGACTTTTGATAAAATTATGGATACTGGGTTTTGGCCATTCTGTGTCAAATGAATATTGTTTTTCTGGGTTTGATTGGCTATGACTTCTGGGTTGTGGTGAAGCCTGTTGGATATGAAACTGAAGGCCTGGCCATGGCTAGGTATACTTTGGGCTTGCCTTTAGGACTACTATAGTTATTTTGTAACTCTGTAATTCATTTCACACATTGGGTCTGTAATAATATTATAATAACAATTGGGATGTTGGTAAAATTGAAAAAATGGGTTTACTTTAATATTTGCATGAAACATGTAGAAATCCTGCCTATAGGTGTTTAATTTGCTCGAACATGTGCTGCTACTGTGTGTGTTAGATAACCTTCCTATAGGTGTTTAATTCGTTTAACATATTCTACTTCTACATGTTTGTTAGATATCATGCATATAGGAAATAAAGTGACCAATGTTTCAATTTTCATTACAGTATATCCATTAGACACTATGACCATATGGTCATGTTAGCTTATGTTCTACAAATCTGCATTTTAGAAATCATGCCTATAGGGTTTTAATTGGTTAAGGTGTTGTTATTATAATTTCTCACTTAGGAGACATGCCTATAGGATCTAAAACCAGTTTCAATCGCTAATTATAGAAATTCTGCCTATAGGGTAATCCCACTCGCTTTTAAGTATTAGTATTGAACATTGTTTCGTTGACACTATTAGAAAGCATGACTATAGGATCAAACTGAGTAATTCTGAATATTTTCCATGGTTATCACTGCCAACTACTGCACCTTGATATCATGTCTATAGGTTTAAACACTTATATTTGTAATTCAAGTACGCAATACCAGATTCCCTAAAATATATAGTTGTTCAGAAATCACGCCTCTAAGGTAGCACCTTGCATATGAAACTGCCTGCACGTTTGAATTCCGAGGTCACATAGAAATCATGTCTATAAGGCTTAAAGACTTGAACTTGTCTCAATTCTGAAACTGTCAAACGCCTAATTTGTTTGCATGCATTTGTTGTCTAAGTGTGGAGGCTAACTTGAGCCCTTAATTGCCTTTATATGAAGTCCAATTTTTTTTGTATGTCACCTAGTTTTATCATTTTGAGCAACCTAGGTTAGGTCTAGAACCACCTAAAATAGAGGTCCAAACGCCTCCTGGACCATAGGCATGGGACGGGTAGTGCACGCATAAGGCACGGCTTAGAATCAACTAGTGCACCTTAGGTAACAACTTAAAGATAGTAATCTGGTAGCAGGAGATGATAGTATGTGCCCGCTGAATAATACGAGTAACACGCCATCTCGAGGGAGTTAAAAAGTATTATTTATTGCACGGGGTGATTCTTTAGGCTAAAAAACTTAGGAGCCCCTATCTTGTCTTGAGATCAATTATTTTTGTTTATTGGTATACTTTTGATGATAATTACCCAACTTTTTTCCCTCTTGTGTTTTGACTGATTCATATAATTCGAGTTCGGACAGGACCCACAGTTGTGGACCTCGAGGAATGTCTAACACATTCTCCTCGAGGTAATTTGATCCCTTACCCGATATTTGGTGATGCAAATTGGTTATACCAGAGTTACTTGCAAATAGATTCCCTAACGCACCTCAAAACACGTTAGGTGGCGACTCTCTCTTTTAACACCTTTCTTAAAAGAGTTGTCATGTGTCGAAACCCAATTTCGCGAGAAAAAGGGGCGCGACAATTATGATAATATATCTGTCCCATTTCTTAATAATTCCTTAGAGACATTAAAAATCACTCCATAGCCCCAATTAAGGAGATTCACCTATCACATATAAGACAACATCGGAACTCCATTTTTCTGTCTCTACCTCTATGTCATCCAGTTCTAGGTGCACAGTTTTCTCACATTTTTTAATCAGTGGTGCTATGAATTATAAATTCATTCCTCGCGATGCTAATTTGTTATCTGTAACCATATTTTCCCATATCTGAGTTCCAATAGGTTTCGATGGTTTGAGGTTGAGCTTCCTTTGTACTCCCATTGTTGTAGCAATATTTATCCCAGCAAGAATATTTGTTTGAATGCTATATCTTGCTCCTATTGTGGCCTCTGGATTTTTGGATCTCTCATTAGTAACAACAGTGGTCTTCGCCGAGGTTGTCTCTCAGTATTTGTATTCTCCATAGAGGTGGCAAATGGGCGGGTTTGCTGAATTTGGACGGGTTGGGCTGAATTTGGGCGGGTCAAAATGGGTTAGGTTAATAAATGGGTCATTGCCCAACCCAGCCCAAAGTGTACTTAGGCTAAGATGGGCTGGGTCAAGATGGGGTAAACAATGGGTCATAGCCCAACCTGCCCAACTTGACCCATGTTTGAGAACCATGCTCATTTTGCAAAAAAAAAAGGCTTTTTACCTTAAAATGTGTAAATTGAAAAATATATTGTGGGAGGAGGGGTTGGGTAGGATGGGGTGGGTAGGTGGTGCAAAAAAATGAAAAATAATAAAAGTAAAAATACAAAAAAAAGTATAAAAAAAAAATTTTGAGGGTATTTGTGCGGGGGGGAGGGGGGGTACAGAAAAACAAATAAATTGAAAATAGAAAAAAAAAAGTAAAATTTAGGCAACTAAGTAAATTTCTAGATAAATTGGGTTGAGATCCCTTTGTTTTGGTGAGTTTCATGGGTTATATTTGGGTTGCTTAATAGGTCAGAATGGGTTAACTTGGGCTCAGCCCAAATAGACTCATGAGCTAAAATGTTTGTAGTACAACCCATTAATCTTTGAAGATTGGACGAATTGAATGGGTTTGGGCACAAATTGCCACCCCTAATTCTCCATAACCAGTTGCCTATGCGATCCTCCTTGCGCAGCTTGCTGGTTCTTTGCTCCTGTGTTACTCTTGTTCATTTGGTATACACTCTTCGATGCGGATATAACTGTGTCTCATTCAGATTCAGCAGAGTAATCATCACTCCACTTGATGTCAACTCTGAATCAATCACTCCACCCAAAAAAGTACCCCATCTAATTTTCTCAATATGTCATATCCTTGTTGATTGCAAGTTCATCTTTCTTCAGTAACTTGTGGTTCACCTTAGTTTGCTTCATATCCGAGACTTCAATATTTTCGATGTCCTTTTCTTTCTGCGTATATGCATTTCCAGCGGTTGCTTACGATAATTTCACCTTTATAGTGTGTGGCGTAAGAAATTCTCTAAAAGAAATCCTTCTGCCGTGAATGTATTTAAATATACATCATTCTCTCTTCGACATGAATGAGAACATCAAATTTCATGGTGCTATTCGTGAAGTGGACAGCTAACGAGAAAATATTGTATTTGTTTATTTTTATTATAAAGTATGTAATAAATTTTTTTCCAAAACCTCCTGTCATTTCAACAACTATGGTGCTCTTTGTTGTCCACGTCAATATCAAAGATTTGTTAATCACAAAACACGCACATCTATAAATATAAATACCTGAAAAAGCAAATGAATAGAAATAAAAAGTATGAGAAATTTTGTAGAAACACGTGAAGTAAAGGTTGGAAAATGAAAATAAGGAAATAAAAACAAATAACGTAAAAAAATAATACTTGAAAAAAAAAATAATTTAAAAAGTTAAAAAAATTAAAACGAAAAAAGAATAGAAATAAAAAATAAATTAGAAAAATAAAAGAGATTCGAAAAATAACATGGTAATGTAATTACCAACAATTTTCAGCCCCCCTGAGAATTGCAGAGTGTAATTACACTCCCTCAATTACATCCCATTACATGCTAACCAAGTAATTGCTTGGTAAGACAAACATGTCAAAACTGTGTAATTACACTCAATTACATCCAAATCCAATTAAAGAGTGGCTTTCCAAATAGGCCCTTAGTACGAGCCTCTTTTCTTTTTAATTCTCTCTAATCTTAGCATTTCATTTTAAGCATATGTAGTTACTATGTGATGAATTTCTCTGAATTTGCTATTTTTTGCTCCGATATTTTGTGTGTGAGTTACACTAAAATTTGTATATCTTATGACAATTAAACCACCCACACAAATAAACAGTAAGTATAAGAACATTTTCTCCTCAAACCAGTTAAAAGGAGAAATATTATTTCGTGTGAAACTCAAATAGTGCTAGTTGTGCGAGGGTCAATATATGTGACAAGTGTCCTATTGTGGGACAAAGTTACCACTTTCACTTGCTCTTTCCCCTCTTCCTCTCCTCACTCCACAGTCACTTTTTTTTATATTAAAATAAGAACTTTTAGTGATAAACTACGTATTGTTATTACATATTGCTCTCACAGCCATCCCATTGGGATTGAAATTGTGTTGAAGATGAAACAAGTTAAAGTTTGTAACGGTATTAACATTTCCCATGCTAGCTAGTTTTTTACAAGCTTCTTCTGAAATAGATCTAAAATAAACTTTTCCTTCTACATCATATTTCATTGCAGTCTCTACCACTGGAGGAGGTGCATGTAAGATGACTGATTTATTCATGTTACATAGCTTGAGACTATCTTTCGCCAAGAGATGTGCCGCTCCATTTGCTTCACGAAAGTTATGCCTGAGTAACGGGTACCCCAATTGAGCTATTGACCACCTGCATGAATCAATAATGTGTTTGTAAATATGATGATCATTGTGCGTTAAATTTATTACCTCTTTGGAGTCGGTTTCGACTTCAATTGGCTGGAGCTTGTATTGGATTTCTAGGCGCAGACCCTCTTTCAGTGCCATTAGTTCTCCTTGTGTGTTGTTTGTGACATTTGTATATCTTTGATATCCTAGTATCCATTGGCCTTGGCTATCTCTTATTATACCTCCCAACCCACCCATTTTTGTGTTTTTATCATAGCCACTATCACAATTAAGCTTGTATGATCTTTCAGTAGGTGGGTTCCACGAGATTTTGATAGTGCGTGTATTGAGATTTGGGTGTATATTTCCCGTTAAATATTTGAATTCAGCAGCCTTCATGAGGGTTAGAGATAGTGGGATATCCTTTGATTCGTTATTGATGTTGTTTGAGTTACGATTAATCCAGATATGACAAATTGCAAAAGGAAAGATGTCATCCCAATTCAGGGATGAGTAAAGTTTCTTAGGCTTCATGAGCCTAATTGAGTCCAGCTAGTGTATCTCATTTGAGTTTATAGGCTCTGTGTCAAAATGTTCCCAGAACCTCTTGACTATGGGAACAAGTCAAAAAGATGTGTTTGATGTTTTCTTTGTCTTTCCTGCATGTAGGGCATAGTTCATCTATGTTTATGCATATGTGATGTAGATAGCATCTACTGGGTACTCTGTTATGATAACAAAGCCATAGAATATAGGTGATTTTCTTTGGAGTTTTTCCCTCCAAATCCATGAAAAACTAGTGTTGGTATTTTCGTTGGGTGTAAGAGGCTTAAAGCTGTTTTTTGGCTAAATAAGTCATTGCTTGTTAGGAACCAATGCTGGATATCTTGATTAGAAGGGGTTTTTGGGGTAAAGGTACTTTGAATTTCTTCTAATATGGAAGTGGGTAGGGTAAAGGACAGATTACCTAGCTTCCAACCTTGATTATCAAGGACTTCACTAATTAAAAGGTTTTCCTCTTTTCTTAGTAAGGGGCCATGTATTTGAGTTTTAGGAGGTAAGAGGTTAGGAACCCATTTATAATACCAAAACTTTATTCGATCCCCGCTTCCTATATTCCATGCCATGCCCTTGTTGCAAAGCTCCCACCCTTGCAAAAAAAATTTCGAAATGAATGAGCAATTTTTAGGGTTGTTTCTAGACGCATATTGATTAATTAAGACCTTTTCCCAAGGTGAAGTGGTGTTATTATAAGGCACCAAATTAGATTTGCGAGCATAGCTTTATTTTTGTGGCTTGCTTTTACTAGTCTTAATCTTCCCTTTTCCTTAGGGGTGGTGACTCTGTCCCAGTTAATTAAGTGAATTCATTTTTTCTGTTAGGTACTACCCCATAAAAAATTTCTTTGAAGGCGATCAATATTGTTCAGAATTTTTTATGGTAAGTGGAAATATTGCATAGAGTGGTTGGAGATGTTGTTTAAGGTGGATTGGATTAGGGTTGCTCTCCCTGCCAGATTAAGACAGCTTATTTTCCAATTAGCCAATTTAGTTCTCATATTATCTAATATGTATATGAAGTCGTTTGCTCTGGGGAATTTTTCTACAATTGGGAAACCCAAGTATTTCCCAAAAATATTCCCTACTGAGATATTTAAGATGCTCACTGTTTCTTTTTGAATATGTAAAGGGCAATTGTTAGAGAAAATGATCTTAGATTTTTTATCATTGATTTTTTGCCAAGATAGATTACAAAAGATGTTAGGGTATTTAAGATAGTTTTACTAGTTTTTTTTATTGATATTAGCCATTAGAGTAATATCGTCAGCAAAAAAATATTTGCGATAATTTGGGACCTTTGGGTTTTAGAGAGATAGGGCCCCAATTTTCACAATCCACTTGGTGGTTAATAAACCTAGAAAGCATTTCCACACATAGGACAAATATGTAAGGGGATAAGGGATCTCCTTGTCGAATGCCTCTAGTGGGAGAGAAGTAATTTGTGCTAGTCCCGCTAACTAGAATTGCTATGTTACTGGTGGTGATGCAATTCATGATAATTTTGGTGATTTTTGGGGGGAAATTTAAAGTAGGACAGTGTACTATAAATAAAGTACCACTCAATACGATCAAAAGCTTTTTCTAAGTCTAGTTTGATGATCATTTTTGAATTGGAGCCTTTCATTTTTCTGAATTTATTAATAATTTCCTGAATAATAATACCATTATCTGAGTCCCTTCTATTTTTTAGGAAACTTGATTGAAAAGGACTAATAATATTATTGAGGTGAGGTTTTATCCTTTTGTCTATGATTTTTTACGAATTTGTAAATGGTGTTACATAACCCAATAGGTCGAAAGTTCTTTAGTTGGTTGGTATTGGGAACTTTAGGGATGAGACAAAGATAGGTGTTATTCGAGGTCTGAGGGATTTCTTGGTTTAAATTCATTTTTTTAACGTAACTAATGATGGAGTCTCATATAATGGGACAAAAGTTTTGGTAAAAGAAAGGGTGAATACCATCTGTCCTGGGTGCTTTCATTGGTTTAAAAGAAAATATGGCATTTGAGATTTCCTGGCTTGATATAGGATTGTCTAGGTAACTAACATAAATTTTATCGAATCTCTTAGGAGATTGGAAAATATCCTTCCAATTCGTGTGTGTGTATGGTAGTGAAAATATCTTTATAGAAAAGAAGAGAGCGTGCTTAGTTATCTCCACTGGATCCTCAATCCAGTGTCCTTCCTCATTTTTAAAGTGAGAAATACGGTTATGCTTTCTTACAATTAAGGTAGATATGTAAAAGAATTTTGTATTGGCCTCACCATTGTTTAGCCAATTAATTCATGACCTAAGTTTCCAAAAATCCTCTTCTCTTTGGAGTATTTCATTATAGTCTTTTCTAAGTTGATTTTCCAAGTTTATGAGGAAATCACTACTAGGGAAGTTGTGAGAGTTTTGAATTCCTTTAATTCTTGCTAGAATTTTCTTTTTCTTTTGAAAAATGTTCCCAAAGACTTTCTTGTTCCATTGAGTTGCTTTTTCTTTGAAAGAGAACATAGCCTCTTCAAAGCTATTTTTATACCAACAATTTTTAATCAAATCAGGAAATTGGGGGTGGGAGCACCACATGGATTCTAGTCGAAAAGGTCTAGTGGGTGGAGAAGTGAACTTAGGGTTCAATCAAATTAGTAGGGGATTGTGGTCACTATAAGTTCTAGGTAGGTGATCTACTATTGCATTAGGGTATTGCTTAGTCCAGTGCTCATTCACAAAGCATCTATCTAGTCTTTCCATAGTGAGGTCCTTTTTATTTTTTCTAAAATTTGACCAAGTGTATTTAGAGACTTTAAAATCTAGGTCAAAAAAGTTACACTTTTGAATAAAATTCCATAACTTAGTGGTTCTTCTAAAGTTAACTGGCCTACCCCCCCCCCCCATTTCTCATTTGATGATAGGACATCGTTGAAGTCACCTATGACTAATCCTGGAACGTTAATATTTTGATACCTAGATAAAAGATTTTCCCACGTTTTATTACGTTTAGAAATAGAGGTACTAGCATAGATCGAGCTAAATAGCCAAGGTTATGGTTTGGAAATACCTTTATCATTGCATGTAGCTCCTGATCTTCACGAATCTCTTCCTTAACTGAAATCATATCATGCATCCACATGATGGCTATCCCCCCTGATCTACCTTCAGCTGGTATCTCAACTAGTTCAGAAAAGTTGAATTCCTGTTGGATTGGTGCATGTGCATGCATGCGAGTCTCCAGTAGGGCAACTAAGCAGGGTCAATCATGGCATTATTTTCCCCCCTCATGTTCTAGATTATGAAATTAATTGGGCGACTCATGAGAAAAGGTGGTGTTGGATGTTGTCCCTGTTTGTCCTCCAGTCTCAGTGGGGGTACCTCTCTCAGAGTTGGGTTGAGAACTACTTCATACTTCCCTGCTGTTGGATTTAGGGGGGGTCTTATGTCCATTGAGCACTTGAAAAATGTTGTTGGGCAGCTGATGATAGACTTCTTGTCTTGCCTCTCCTTGTATAGTAGTATTGCCATTTCTCTTAGGCTTTCAGCTTTATTTGAGACTCTCTTAGGGGTCTCATTATTGCTTCCACCTCCCCTTGTAGGTTGTTTCCTAAGTTTTGTACGTTGGGAGGTTGATGGACTTCCATTGGGGCTGGAATTTATTGGTTCTGGGGATTTACTGGATTGTTCATTTGTGGAATTTGGTTTGGTGGTTGCCATACAAGGAAGATTGGGTTCCTAGGGTTTTGAGGTGGGAAGAAGGGGATATTGTGTATGGCTTGTATACCGTGTGTTGGGATGGAGTGAGGGGGTAGACCCTAATGAGCTTGCATGATTTGGATCAGGGTTGGTGAGGCATTTGGGGTGAGAGGATTTAGGATGCTGGTCAGCCAGCTTTGGTTCACATAGTTGTTCATGGCTAGTTGCACACCTTCCATTATCAACTGGGCTAGAAAGTTTGGATTCTGGAGAATAATGATCACCTCCTGACCCTCTATCTCCAAGTTGAAGGATGTTGTTTGTCCCATTAAACCCCTCTCCAACCATGATTGTGGTTGATGATTCATGGGTAGGGGGTTGTGGAGTAGATTAGAAGGTTGTTCGGTGGTGGATTGGGCGGTAAGTTTTCCATTAGGTGAGGATTTTGTCGAGGAATTCTGAGGAGGTAAGTTCTTCTCTAGAGGAGTAAAGGTAGACGAGGCATAGAGAGGATTTTGTCTAGTTATAAGCTTTTGATGTTCTTGAGATAATTGATTAGGGAGATCTTTTTGTGTTAGATTTGGAAGATTTTGTATCAATTTGCATGGGAGTTGATTGGGATTGCGTGTGGTTTATAAATATGTTAGGATTAGGGGTTGCAATAATTTCCCTAAGGCTTGAAGGATTTTGTTTGATTTTCTTCGGAAAGTATAGTGGTTTCCCCTCTAAACTGTGGACGAGGAAAATGCTATCTTGTTCCTCATAGGACACTTGTTGTTGGGTATTTTTTTAGCTTTATAGGATAAGACACGTGTGTGCAAAATTTCCCCATACAGTCCAAATTTTATCTAGCTAGTATCGCCAGTTTAGAAATACTACTAGTGTTAGGAGAGTGGTTTGGGGTTTGTGTCAGGAAATTCTCTTTGTTAGTATTGAGTATATTGAATTTATTATCTAATTGTATTTCAGGTCCTTTGTCTTTAGTTCTAGTGTGGTTTTTCAGGGTGACCTTTTCTTTGTAAACAAGTTTCTGCGTATTGATGTTCATATTATGTTTCCTATCATAATTTCTCTTTCCCATTCTTTTGTTTCATCTTTAATAAGGAGGGAAGAGTTGCTACGTTGTTTTTTATAAATATTTTGCCGATTCCTCCTTTTTGTGAAGGTAACAATATTCCATTGTTTATCTTTCTTTTGCAAAGAAGGATTAGTGTTAATGATATTATGATTCATGTCAGTGGTCGTCATATTAGTGTTCTCTAGTGAGTAGCTACAATTAGTATGTGTGTGTCCTAACCTGCCACAATCTTTACATAAGAAGTTTTCTCCCTCGTAGTATATAGGTTGTTTGTAATTGCCTATGGAGATAGAAGATTTAACAGGACAATCGAGTGGGATTTCAACACCAAATCTAGCATATCTACCCCTTAAGGTTGCTGAAGTACAGGCATCAATTTTTAACAATCTACCGATTTTGTTCCCAATCTTTGTCAGAATATTGATATCATAGAACTCAGTGGGGAGTTGGGGTAATCTTAACCAAATTGCGGAGATATTCAATTTTTCTTTAGTAGCAACGAAGCTTGGTATCCACTTTTTTACGGATAGAAAATGGACATTGATAAACCAAGGGCCTTGGTGTAGAGCTTTAACCATGTTTGATTCCTGAGTAAATTTTACTATGGAAAAATCATTGCCTAAATCGATTAATGGGAAAAGTTCCATAGCTTTCCAAAGATCCTGTATCTGTTTTTTCAAATACTGGTGAAGGATACGCTTACCACATAATTTGATAATGATAGAAAATTTCCAAGGATCATAGATACGTTGCAAATCTTCAGGTTTAAGAGTAATTGCATGATCATCATTTTCTGACTCTAGTTGCTACATGCACTGTGGAATGTCTTCATTGTAGTCCTTTGCTATTGGGAGCATGGATATTTGATGATCTTGGTTGAAGTTAAGTGGATCTTGGGAGAGGAGTTTTTCCTTGTATGAGATTGCGATTTCCTTTCCTCTTTTTTAACTTTCTTTTTTAATTTGTATTAAGTATCAACAAGTCCTAATCCAACTGACCTATATAAATTTTGTTCTATATATAGTTGAGAGAACTCTTCTTTTTTCATTCTCAACAAGCAAAAATCAGCATATTATATATATTTTAGTAATGATAAATTAAATTAATTTTATTTTTGGTTTCCTTGTATACAGTTAAAATCGGGCTCACCCGATTTTGTTGATTAATCGAGACCAGGATGGTTGTCCAAGGATCAGCCCCGTGTTATATCAGACCGAGCTATGAAGGTGTGGTACCGAGCTCGGGATTCGAAGTACCAATCGAGATCGAGATCAGTAATGATCGAAACCAAACAGGATAGACATCGGGCAAGACCGAAGATAACATACTAACGGAAAGCCGAGATATCCGTGACCGGTCGAAGATCGTGACGGGAACTCAGAACAGATCAAATCAAGAACGATTATTTAGCCAATCATGTGTTTTCCTTCTGTATTTAGAATTGTACCATAAGTAGAATTCCTCTACTATATAAAGGGGGTTCTAATCATTTGTAATCATCTAATTCTCGCATATGAAAGCAATACAACACCTTTCTCTCTTAAATTCTCTTGTTCTTCAGTTCAGCGCATATTTCTTAACTATATTTTCAGTCGGTTCGAGGGCGATCTAGTTAGCTTGAGGGCCAAATTGCATTTCTATACTGGTTTTCTTCATTTTACAGTTAATTTCTAGCATTAATTATCATATTTGTCAATTTGTGCTAGGTGAAATCACATATCCTTAAAACTACTTACAAGTTTAATTGTTATCCGATTTTAAGGGTAAACAGTTTGGCGCCCACTGTGGGGATAAGGATAATAGCGATTGCCTGGTACTAATTCTTATAACACACATTGCTTTACACTTGTTCTCGTAAGTGTTTTTGATTTGAGGATCAGCATGTCGAACTCTCAAACAGTACCCACACACACCGACAATAGCCTTGGTTTTCATCAGGAAACGACAATATAGCCGCCCCAGGGATCGAAGCACCTCACGCTAGCCTCGAGGGAGTACCGATTGCAGATCCCATTGATGTCATTCCCATGTCGCCCTAAATGCAAATCTGGGCGTCGACCCCGAGAATAGCGCCCGTAGAGATGTTCGACCAGCCGATCAAGATACATAGGGCGACGAAGATGGTGGAGTCAGCCTTCGACTAATATTTGAAATGTTACAGGCTCAATAAGCTGCCATAGCATAACTCCAAAATCAAAACCACGCACCGAGTAGGGTTGAACCCGAGCCCTCACTAGAAGTTGTTCATAGGGCCGAACAAGTACCGGAGAGGTCAAACATGAATGTATCAGGGACTGACCCCGCTATTATGAAAATGATCGAAAAGCTTACAAAGTGAATTGAATCAAGGGAGAAAAAGATTGAAGAAAATGACAAAAAGGTAGAAACGTATAACTCCTGAGTTGATCAAATTCCAGGGGATCCACCGATTCTGAAAGGTTTGGATTTGAAGAAGTTCGTGCAAAATCTTTTCCCCCCAAGTGTGGCTCCTAAGCCCATTCCGAAGAAATTCTGCATGCCATAAATTCCCAAGTATAATGGAACAACTGACCTCAATGAGCATGTCACTTCTTACACATGCTCAATAAAGGCGAACGACTTAGAGGATGATGAATTTGAGCCCGTTCTGCTGAAGAAATTTGGAGAAACTTTATCGAATGGGGCGATGATATGGTATCATAATTTGCCCCCCAAATCCTTTGATTCCTTTGCCATGCTCGCAGATTACTTCGTCAAAGCATACGCCGAAGCTATAAAAGTCGAGACTAGGAGTCGGACCTCTTCAAAGTGAAGCAGAAAGACAACAAAATGCTCAGAGAGTTCGTATGTCGATTCCAGATGGAACGTATGGACCTTCCCCCGATCGCAGATGATTGGTCCATCCAATATTTTACTCAAGGGATGAATGTACAAAGTTTAGTGGCCTCACGACAGTTAAAACAGAATTTAATTGAATATCCAGTTGTTACCTGAGTTGATGGGCACAATCGGTACCAGTCAAAAATTAGGGTCGAGGATGATCAGTTGAGATCTCCTTCTGATTCCGTTTATCCAAACAGGCCCGTTGGCAGAATCCAAAGGGACATCGACAAAGAACCACGATTGAATAGAGATCGATATCAATCATACTGTAGAGATCGGAGAAACAGCAGTCCAGGATGCAACCCCGTTCGAAGTGATCGAGGGAAGAGCTCCCGAGGGCATATGTGTAAGAGTGATTTTGATAGAAATGTTGAGCCTCCAGAAGCTCCACGACTATCAGAATACAACTTCAACGTTGATGCATCAGCTATTGTATTATCCATTAGGCGGATCAAAGATACTAGATGGCCTCGACCCCTACAGACCGATCTGGCACAAAGGAATCCTAATCAAATGTGCAAATACCATGGTACTCATGTTCATAGACAGAGGACTGCAGAGAGCTAAGGGAGGAGGTAGCCTGTTTGTTAAATGAGGGTCATCTTCGAGAATTCTTGAGCGGACGAGCTAAGAACCACTTCAGAGACAGGGATGCAAAAAGGAAGAACGAACAGGAAGAACCACAACATGTGATTCACATGATCGTAGGTGGGGTCGATATTCCACAGGAACTTGTATTCAAGCGCACCAAGGTGCCAATCACGAGGGAAAAGCGATCTCGGGACTATGTGCCGAAAGGGAACTTGTCTTTCAATGAAGAGGATGCAGAGGGGATCTCATAAACCCACAACGACGCACTGGTAATATATGTTCTTATGAATAAAATTCAAATTAAACGTATTTTGATTGATCCAGAAATATCGGCCAACATTATTCAATCGAGGGTCGTGGAGCAGCTCATCCTACAGGATCAAATTGTGCCTGCAGCTCGGGTTCTTAATGGCTTCAATATGGCGAGTGAAACTACCAAAGGTGAAATTATCTTGCCAGTATACGTAGTTGGGACCGTTCAAGAAACAAAGTTCCATGTGATCGAGGGTGATATGAGGTACAACGCCCTGCTCGGAAGACCTTGGATCTATTACATGAGGGTAGTACCTTCGACCCTTCACCAAGTTCTGAAGTTCTCGACACCGGAGGGAGTAAAAATGGTATACGGGGAACAACCTGCCGCCAAGGAGATGTTTGCAGTCGACGAAGTGATACCGGTATCGTCACTCTCATCAGCGAAGGGATCAAAGTCAAAGGGAAAGCAGGAAGCCAAGTAGCAACCACAGACATCGGCCTCGACCTAATTGCAAGAGCAAGGGATCAATGATGATGACGATTATTGGATCCCTCATAATTCCCAATGACTCCGACGCCACCAAGTCAACGGTCGAATAGTTAGAACAAGTCACGTTGATCGACCACCAGCCTGAATGAAAGGTATACCTGGGAACGGGGCTAACCCCCTAGCTCAGGAACAAACTTATTCATTTCCTTAAAGCTAACATGGATTGCTTTGTCTGGTCCCATATCGATATGACGGGGATTCCACCAGAAATCACATATCCTTAAAACCACTTACAAGTTTAATTGTTATCTGATTTTAAGGGTAAATAGTTTGGACTAAGCCTGGACCCGAAGTTCCATCCAGTAACGAAAAAAAAGAAAGCCCCAGTCTGAGGTTAAGCATGCATTCATCAAGGACGAGGTAACCAAACCTCTCAAAATAGGGTCCATTCGGGAAGTGAAATATCCTGAATGGTTAGCAAACGTAGTGGTAGTCCCTAAGAAGGGAAATAAACATAGAATGTCTGTAGACTATAAGGACATAAACAAGTCATGCCCTAAGGATTCTTTTCCTTTGCCGAATATCGATCGCATGATCGATGCCACGGGCAGCCACGAGATTCTTAGTTTTCTCAATGCTTACTCTAGGTACAACCAAATACAGATGAACTCGGAGGATCAGAAAAAGACTTCGTTTGTCACTAAATACGGCACCTATTGTAATAATTTAATGTCGTTCAGACTAAAAAATACTGGTGCAACTTATCAACGCCTAGTAAATCGAATGTTCGAAGAACAAATAGGAAAATCGATGGAAGTTATATTGATAACATGTTAGTTAAGTCCCTGTGAGCAGAGGACCATTTGAAACACTTGCAGGGGACTTTCGATATATTGAGAAAGTACAGCATAAAGCTCAACCCGGAGAAGTGTGCGTTCGGGTTCGGCTCGGGCAAGTTCTTCGGCTTCATGGTATCAAATCGGGGAATCGAGATCAACCCCGATAAAATCAAAGCCATCGAGGATATCACGATCGTGGATAATGTCAAGGCCGTATAAAGATTAATGGGGCGCATAGCCGCCCTAGGACGATTCATTTCGAGGTCATCAGATAGAAGTCATTGATTCTTCTCACTTCATAAGAAGAAGAGTAGCTTTTCATGGACTTTAGAATTCCAACAGGCCTTAGAGGAACTAAAACGATACTTGTCAAGCCCGCCACTGCTTCACACCCCGAAAGCGGACGAGCAACTCTACTTGTACTTGGCAGTCTCGAAAATAGCGGTAAGTAGGGTCCTAGTCCGAGAAGAACAAGGTACGTAATTCCCTTTTTACTATCTTAGTCTGACCTTTGGTGAGGCCGAGACCAGATACCCACACTTAGAAAAATTAGATCTAACTTTAATAAGCACCTCCCGAAAATTAAAATTGTATTTCCAATGTTATCCAATATGCGTTGTAACTACCTATCCCCTTTGTAATATTTTGCACAAACCCAAAATTTCGGGTCAATTGACCAAATGGGATGTCGAGATCAGTGGGTACAATTCGAGTATCGACCCCGAAGACCACCAAGTCTCAAATCTTGGCAGACTTCGTGGTCGACTTCATGCCAGCCCTCGTACCCGAGGTCGAAAAAGAATTGTTATTAAAATAAGGTACATCATCGGGGGTGTGGACCCTCTTCACGGACGGCGCTTTGAATGTGAAGAGGTTTGGGCTAGGTATCGTTTTAAAGCCACCCACGGGTAATATAATTAGACAATCTATCATAACTTTGAAATTAAATAACAATGAGGCCAAGATTGCAGATCTCGAGTTGGCTAAAAGTTTGGGAGAGGTCATTGAGGCCAAATGTGATCCCCTACTCGTGTTAAACCAAGTCAACAAAACTTTCTAAATCCGAGAAGACCGGATGCAGAGGTACTTGGACAAGCTACAAATAACTTTACATCGGTTTAAACTGTAGACCTTACATCATGTACCTCGAGAACAGAACATCGAGGCTGATGCTCTTGCAAACTTAGGGTCATCGGTCGAAGATGAAAAACTTAACTCGGGGACTATCGTACAACTCTCGAGATCAGTGATTGAAGAAGGACACGCCAAAATAACTCTACAAGTCTAACCTGGGATTGGAGAAACAAGTATATAGAACACCTAAAGAACGGGAAGCTCTCATCAGATTGTGATGACCCAAAAGGTCATCCCGTATATTTCTAGCTAATTCTGTGTTTCGAGGTCGTGAAAACCTCCTTCTATCTCACCTTGATTTGCGTGTGCAACCCGGGCTTGTAGCCGGGAAGCCTTTATGCGAAACAAAACTGATAAAAATAATAATTTTGTATTAAAAATTTGAATAAAGTTGACTTCTATCAATGTTTTTGGTAAACGGACCCGGACCCGTGATTTGACAGTACCAGAGGGTCCGTAGGAAAATATGGGACTTGGGCGTATGCCCAGAATCGAATTCTAAGGTCGAAAAGAATTTTTAAAGAAAATTGTTTTCTGAAAAATATGAAGGTTTTTTAAAATGAAATTTGAGGTGAAACCTATGATATCGGGCTCGTATCATGGTTCCGAAGCCCGGTACAGGTTCGATATGACTTATATGTGTTATCTGTGAAATTTGTTAAGAAACGGAATTAGTTTGACGTGATTCAGACCTTAAATGCAAAATTTGAAGTTTAAGAAGTTTTGAGAATTTTTATGGATTTGGAGGTTTAATCCGATGTTTATGATGTTATTTTGGTGTTTTGATTACCTGAATAAGTCCGTAGGATGTTTTTGAGGTTGTGTGTAAATTTGGTTTTGAGTCCCGAGGGCCTCGGGTGCATTTCGGATGGGTTTCGGGCCATTTTCTTCCATTTTTGAACTGCTGGTTCTGGTGTATGTTGCCCTCTTTCGCAATCGTGTATCCCAAGACGCGATCGCGTAGTGTCCTGTTTTCCTCGACAATTTCCTTGATCGCGATCGCGATGTGTCCCTACTGGTCGCCTAAAATTTCTTCACCGCGTTTGCATAACTCCATTCGCGTTCGCATAACTCTATCTGCCCCTTATACACGATCGGATAAGATTCTCTGAGATCACGGAGCAGTACTTACACCAGCAACCATTTCCTTCTACGTGATCGCATCTCGATTCCCGCGATCGTGATTCACAAATCACCTGGGCAAAATATAAGTTTGCAAAATCGGGGTTTCATCATTTTAAACATATTTTGACTTCTAGAACTCGGTTTTGGGCGATTCTTTGAGGGGTATTCACACAAATCGAATGGGTAAGTGTTCTTCCACTATAATTAATTATATTTCATGAATTAGTTCTTGTTTTTATCATTCAATTTGTGTTTTGGGTTGACGGGATTGTGGGTTTTGAAATAAAACTTCTAAAATGTAAAATCATGATTTGAAAAACCAAATGTTATCGGAATTGGATAAATTTAGTATGGGTGAACTCGTATAGGAATGGGTAATCAAAATTCGTAAAATTTGTCAAAGTCCGAGGTGCGGGCCCAGGGGTCGACTTTTGGGTCTATTTTTATAATATTTTAAAGATTGAGACTTTATTATTCGAAATAGTTCCTTATACGTTTTATATGTATTTTGAAGTTGTTTTAGTTGATTTTGAGTCGTCCGGAGGCCTTCCCACCCGAGAAGTCTATTCTTGAGTACCGGATTGTCGTCTTTGAGGTAAGTATTTTGCCTAACCTTGTGTGGGGGAACTTCCCCTTAGGATTGAGTCTTCTATGTTGATTGTAGCCCGCGTACGCGAGGTGACGAGTGCGTACTCAGACTTATTTTCAAATAGATTGCCCTTTTAGGATATTTGGTCCTTATGTTCCCCATGTATGAATTGAAATTGTTATATCTGAATTCATGTTTCTAGTTTCATCTCTTCCTGCTCAAATTAGAAGTACTTTCCTAGCATTCTTTGCTTCTTATATGATATTAATTGACTTAAATGAAGACTTTGCTTTTCCTACTATATTATATCTTCCTTCATACGCTGCCTATGTGACTAAAACTAGTATAATCCCGCCCTATAATTGTCTAACAAGTAATAGGAATATCTTTAGGTTGGTCAAGCATGCCCGTGAGTCATACATTGTGATTTAAATAATTTTCCCCTAAGTACTACTTAGGGTTAATTGATGACCACCCATGTTGTTGGTATTTCTTTGATGCTGCCTATTTACTGAGCATTTGTTCAAGCTGAGTTTATTCGGTGAAGCTAATTGTCTAAGTGAGATTGGTTATAGCTGATTCCCTTGCCGGGATGATTTGGTTTCTTGGTTGCGAACTTGAATATATTGAATCGTTGCTATATTTTCCTTGATTTCCCTCGTTATGCTGCTTCTCTTTGTGCTTGGAATTCCTTTCAGTGGCTACTTCTTATGAGTAATTTTTTGCCATTTTTGTGATTTAAATCTTTGTACTGATTTGCTCATCGCACTTTGCATTCGGTCTTGTTTGCTTTTGCGCCTGTTGTGGCAATGTATGTTGTTTCTGTCGCATTTTGGTTGTTTTCCTCAGTGGTTGCATTGCATATTTAAATTAGGACTACGGACCGAGATCCGGGAGCTTTCCCCTGTACTGCATTGCATATTTAAATTGGGACTACGGACAGAGATTCGGGAGCTTTGACCCTGTACTACATTGCATATTTAAATTGGGACTACGGACCTAGGTCCGGGAGCTTTCCCCTTGTACTGTATTGCATATTTAAATTGGGATTACGGACCGAGATCCGGGAGCTTTCCCCCTGTACTGTATCGCATATTTAAATTAGGACTACGGACGAGATTCGGGGAGCTTTCCCCCTGTACTGCATTGCATGAAAAATTTTGAGTTGTGGACTAAGTTCCGGTGGTTTTATCATTGAGGAGATTTGGATATATATATATATATATATATATATATATATATATATATATATATATATTGAAAAGTATAGCTAAAAAGCAATTATCTCCAGGAAAAGTTATGTTTGAAGGACTTCTATTTCGAAAATATATTTGAAAAGTATTTGTCTTGCAGAAAAATGATATTTGAAAGAGCAGTATTTGGGAAAGTATATTTGAAAACCACGTATTTTAAAGGGACTATGTTCTAAATATCTCTCTTTATAAAAATATATAAATATACATTCAGAGAAAGTATGTTTCAAAGAAGAAATTTCTCCATTCCGAAAGGATTATATCTTTAAGGCTTTCGAAATAAACTCACGATTTAAAGGTTTTCACTCGAAGGTTTGACCAGCTTTATTGAGTTTATTGGGTAAGGCCTGACGTAAATAAATTGATGCATTGCTGAGTTGCTAGTGTTTTATTGGGTTGTGACTCCCGACATTTGGCTTGCATTTTTACCATTTTCTTTGTGTATTTATACTATGATGTCCGTTGATCGTAATTATTGAATTTTCTTCCGTATTATTCGATCGTACTGTTAGTTATATCGAATAATCTTTAGATAGATATTATGTTTCAGTCATTTGTACATTTATGTCTTTTTACTTATTAGACCAGTGGTGTCTTGACTAGTCCTCGTCACTACTTCACCGAGGTTAGTCTTGATACTTGTTGGGCACCGCGGTGGTGTACTCATACTACACTTATGCGCATTTTTATGTGCAGATCCAGGTAATTATTGTTATTAGCTGCGTGGATCGTTGATGAGGAGACTCAAGGTAAACATGTTGTTGCGTTCGCAGGCTTCGGAGTCACCTTCCTGTTTATGTCAACTGTATTTATTATTTCTAGACAGTTGTATTTAGATTCGGTTGAAAGATGTCGTAGAGCTTATGACTTGTATTTGTCGGGTTTTGGGAAATTGTAAACTCTGTCAAGATTCCTATATTGAGACTGTTATAATTCCTTTATTATTGTTGTTGTTCAGTGGAAATGTCAGGTTTACCTAGTCCCTAAGACTATGTGCCATCACGATACCCAACGGAAGAAACTTTGGGTCGTGACAAGTTGGTATCAGAGCTCTAGGTTCATAGGTGCTACGAGTCATAAGCGTGTTTAGTACAGTCTTGCGGATCGGTACGGAGACGTCAGTATTTATCTTCAAGGGGCTACGGAACTATTAGGACAATTTCACTTCCTTCATTCCTATCGTGCGAATTCATTGATCTTGAAGTTTGAAATTATCGATCCATTCTCTCACCGACGGTGAGGACACGAGCCGCGGTTCCTTATGATGTTACCCGAAGCAAGTGTCGCAAGCGCCAGAGACAGGGGCCAACGAGGAGCACGTGTCGCAGTTAAGATGCCTACCAGAGCAGCCATTGAGGAGTCGCCAGTTGTTCTAGTTGCGGGACAGGTAATGGGGGTGCATGTTGCTACCCCGGACTTCAGTAGACCTGAGAGCAGTTTTGAGTACAACTGGTACATCCACTCAGTCAGGGTTGATTCTAGTGCACCAGTTGCTTCACGGATCAGGGGAGGAGTTCAGACTCCCACCGTCTACACTCCAGAGCAGTGAGATCATATTAGTCAGGTTCCAATTGTCATGGCAGCACGACATGTGGTTCAGTTCAGCCCGTGGTTAGGGCAGTAGCATCGTAGGAAAAATACCTTGGACTTGAGAGGTACAGGAAGTACCACCCTTCTATCTTTCAGTGGATTGCCGACAGATGGTTCCCCGGGTTTTCCTGGGGGAGTGTCACTATACTCCTTGCATTTCGGGTGTTTTGGACACGAGCGGAATTGTTTTGTCACGTCTCAGGTTTGGAGTAGTGGGTTGATCAGCGGTGTTGTCATATGAGTTGGGGTAATCTGGCCGAGTTAGCTTCACTAGCATGTATTCAATTTTTGGAAATATTTTGAGGGAGGTTGCACCTCAGTTCCTTCGGGATGTACGTCGCGTGGAGTTTGAGCAGTTGCGTCAGGGAGTTATGTCACTATTTGAGTATGTTGTTAGAATCAGTGAGTTGGCCAGGCATGCACTTCGCTTGGTTGCTTCAGTTAGGAGATGAATCTGTAGAGTCATTTGGGAGATTCAGGCATGATATTCGGTTCAGCGAGACTCGAGAGTTAGAGTAGGATGCCTCGTTTCGGCAGGTAGTGGGGATCGCTCGTTGGTTAAGGAGCATGCAGGACTGGGAGCAAGAGGTCAGACGAGATCAGGAGAGAGGGTTTTGGGAGGAGAGGAGGCCTCGTAGACCAGAGTAATCTACTATTCCTTAGTATGGAACCAAGGTACGTCAGGGTAGAGAATTTTGGGTCAACTAGTTCAGTTTGCATTACTAGCTTCGTATGGGGGCTTTTCAGGTACTCATGGGTCTCAGAGGATCCGTATTGTATGTTTTCCAAAGTCACATCGGCAGAGAGATTATTTTCAGTATGGAGATATTAGCCACAGGGTGAGAGATTATTCCAGGATTCAGGTATGAGTGTTATAGCAGGGTATTCAGGTAGGTAAAGGGCGCCCAAGAGGGGAGGCCCGACCCGTTGATGTATTGCATATAGTAGGCTAGAGGTCGTTGTGCCAAATATTATCACCCAGGTATGCCTTGATGTGCTAAAGTGGGTTACCATTGTATTTCACTATACCTCTGTCGGTCGGGATGAGTTTCCCTTATTTGTTTCTTATTTATGAGTAAGTTTTATGCTTGTCACACTATTTTCGTGTTTTCTCCTGTTGGGAGATTTTATGAGCGGTAGCCGTGTCTATCGTTGTTTTATTCATCATTGATAGTGGTGAGACCAGAAGTGAGTCCTTGTTGTTCTTCGTGGTAAGCTTTATGTGATTTTCCTAAATATTTTGCTTACGAGTTGTGATTTGATACTCCATCGAGATGTGAGATCAACTAGCGTTATGATTTTATCAGCTGAGATGAATTAGTGGAGGAATTTCAATTGGTATGATATATTTTCGGTATGTGATTCAGATTTGAGGACGAGGTCCTTGTGATATTTGTGATTCGATATGTTTGGACCGGGCTGAGTACCGCGGTGGAATTTTATCAGGATGGAATCCTTGTGATTTGTTCATATGCCTTGCTTCTTCCTTGTTATATTGCTTTGGTAAGTTAGTATTGATAAATAGTTATTCCTATGGGCTTTTTTGATAGTTCCTTTATATGTTTCTATATTCATATTCAGTCATTCTCGTTATGTGCTCCATTAGCTTTAGCTTGCGGGATGTGTGCCTGGTGGTGTTAGTTGTGGCTTGGTGATTCAGGTGTTTAATAATGAAGTCTTCATGTTTATAGCATCATTATCAGTATTATGGGGTTTGGAACATAGTTCTTTCATATGAGAGGCTAATTGCCAATGTTGAGTTGATTCGGGCAGCTATGGTGATCAAAAGTGTTAGTTGAGCCTATGTGTGATGTGCTATGTTGTGTGGTCATGCCTTATGGGTGTAGTAATGAGTTGATTCAGCTGGTTGAGGCTAATGCCGGATATGGATTAAGGATCGGGTCTTTTGTGAATGAGTAGAGGATGAGAAGTAGAGGTATGAGGCTTATCAGTGGTGATGTGAAGGATATATTGCGGTTGTGATTGTTTCATCGGGCTTATGTGGGTTGGGGTGATGTGGGATCACCCGCGGCTACGTGTTGGAAGTATACAATCAGTGATCGAATGAGTTCAAAGTTAATCTTGGCACGTTCGAGGACGAACGCTTGTTTAAGAGGGGGAGATTGTGATGACCCAAAAGGTCATCCCGTATATTTCTAGCTAATTCTGTGTTTCGAGGTCGTGAAAACCTCCTTCTATCTCACCTCGATTTGTGTGCGCCGCCCGGGCTTGTACCCGAGAAGCGTTTATGTGGAAAAAACTGATAAAAATAATAATTTTGTATTAGAAATTTGAATAAAGTTGACTTCGGTCAACGTTTTTGGTAAACAGACCCGGGCCCGTGATTTGACGGTCCCGGAGGGTCCGTAGGAAAATATGGGACTTGGACGTAAGCCCGAAATTGAATTCCGAGGTCCCAAGTTCGAGAAATGAATTTTTAAAGAAAATTATTTTCTAAAAAATATGAAGGTTTTTGAAAATGAAATTTGAGGTGAAATCTATGATATCGGGCTCGTATCATGGTTCCGGAGCCCGGTACAGGTTCGATATGACTTATATATGTTATCTGTGAAATTTGGTAAGAAACAGACTTAGATTGACGTGATTCGGACCTTAAATGCAAAATTTGAATTTTAAGAAGTTTTGAGAATTTATATGAATTTGGAGGTTTAATTTGATGTTTATGATGTTATTTTGGTGTGTTGATTACTCGAATAAGTCCGCAGGATATTTTGAGGTTGTGTGTATATTTGGTTTTGAGTCCCGGGGGCCTCCGGTGCATTTCGGATGGGTTTTGGGCCATTTTCTTCCATTTTTGAACTGTTGTTTTTGGTGTATGTTGCCATTTTTCGCGATCGCGTAGCCCAAGCCGCGATCGCGTAGTGTCCTGTTTGCCCCACCCATTTCCTTGATCGTGATCGCTGTGATTCTTTCGCGATCGCGATGTGTCCCTACTGGTCGCCTAAAATTTCTTCACCGCGTTCACATAACTCCATCCGCGATCAAGAAGCCAGCCTGCCCCTTATACGCGATGGCATAAGATTCTCCGCGATCGCGGAGCATATCTTACACCAGCAACCATTTCCTTCTATGCGATCGCGCCTCGATTCCCGCGATCGTGATTCACAAAGCACCTGGGCAGAATATAAGTTTGCTAAATCGGGTTTTTACCATTTTAAACATATTTTGACTTCTAGAACTTGGTTTTGGGCGATTCTTTAAGGGGTTTTCACACAAATCGAATGGGTAAGTGTTCTTCCACTATAATTAATTATATTTCATGAATTAGTTCTTGTTTTTATCATATAATTTGCTTTTTGGGTTGAGAGGATTGTGGGTTTTGAAAGAAACCTTCTAAAATGTAAAATCATGATTTGAAAGACCAAATGTTATCGGAATTTGATAAATTTAGTACGGGTGAACTCGTATCGTAATGGGTAATAGAAATTCATAAAATTTGTCGGAGTCTGAGGTGCGGGTCCAGGGATCGACTTTTGGTTCGATTTTTATAATATTGTAAAGTTGAGACTTTATTATTCGGAATAGTTCCTTATACATTTTGTATGTATTTTGAAGTTGTTTTAGTTGATTTGAGCCGTCCGGAGGCCTTCCCGCCCGAGAAGTCTAATTTTGAGTATCGGGTTGTCGTCTTTGAGGTAAGTATCTTGCCTAACCTTGTGGGGGAAACTTCCCCTTAGGATTGAGTCTTCTATGTTGATTGTAGCCCGCGTACGCGAGGTGACGAGTGCGTACTCGGACTAATTTACAAATAGATTGCCCTTTTAGGATTTTTGATCCTTATGTTCCCTGTGTATGAATTGAAATTGTTATATCTGAATTCCTGATTTCTAGTTTCATCTCTTCCTGCTCAAATTAGAAGTACTTGCCCAACATTCCTTGTTTCTTATATGATCTTATTGACTTAAATGAAGACTTTGCTTTTCCTACCCTTATACTATATCTTCCTTCATACGCTGCCTATGTGACTAAAACTAGTATAATTTCGCCCTATAATTTTCTAACAAGTAATTGGAATATCTATACATTGGTCAAGCATGCCCGTGAGTCGTACATTGTGATTTAAATGATTTTCTCTTAAGTACTACTTAGGTTTAATTGATGACCGCCCATGTTGATGGTATTTCTGTGATGCTGCCTATTTACTGAGCATTTGTTCAAGCTGAGTCTATTTGGTGAAGCTAATTGTCTAAGTGAGATTGGTTATAGCTGATTCCCGTGCCGGGATGATTTGGTTTCTTGGTTGCGAACTTGAATATATAGAATCGTTGCTATATTTGCCTTGTTTTCCCCTCGTTATGCTTCTTCTCTTTGTGCTTGGCATTCCTTTTAGTGGCTACTTCTTATGAGTGAGTTTTTACCATTTTTGTGATTTAAGTCTTTGTACTGATTTGCTCATCGCACTTTGCATTCGGTCTCGTTTGATTTTGCGCCTGTTCTGGCAATGTATGTTGTTTCTGTCGCATTCTGGTTGTTTTCCTCAGTGGCTACATTGCATATTTAAATTGGGACTACGGCCGAGATCCGGGAGCTTTCCCCTGTACTGCATTGTATATTTAAATTGGGACTACGGACAGAGATCCGGAAGTCTTCCCCCTGTACTGCATTGCATATTTAAATTGGGACTACGGACCGAGATCCGGGGGCTTTCCCCCTGTACTGCATTGCATATTTAAAATGGGCCTACAAACAGAGATCCGGGAGTTTTCCCCCTGTACTGCATTGCATATTTAAATTGGGACTACAGACGAGATTCCGGGAGCTTTCCCCCTGTACTGCATTGCATGAAAAATTCTGAGTGGCGGACTGAGTTCCGGTGGTTTTATCATTGAGAAGATTTGGATCGAAAGATATATACATATACATATATATATATATACATATATATATATATACATATATCTATATATATATATATATATATATATATATATATATATATATATATAAAAGTATAGCTAAAAAGCAGTTATCTCCAGGAAAAGTTATGTCTGAAGGACTTCTATTTCGAAAGTATATTTGAAAAGTATTTGTCTTGCAGAAAAATGATATTTGAAATAGCAGTATTTGGGAAAGTATACTTGAACACCACGTATTTTGAAGGGACTATGTTCTAAAGATCTCTCTTTATAAGAATATATTAATATACATTCAGAGAAATTATGTTTCAAAGAAGAAATTTCTCCATTTCGAAAGGATTATATCTTTAAAGCTTTCGAAATAAACTCACGATTTAAAGGTTTTCACTCGAAAGTTTGACCAGCTTTATTGAGTTTATTGGATAAGGCCTGACGTGAATAAATTGATGCAGTGCTGAGTTGCTAGTGTTTTATTGGGTTGTGACTTCCGACATTTGGCTTGCATTTTTACCATTTTCTTTGTGTATTTCTACTATGAAGTCCGTTGATCATAATTATTAAATTTTCTTCCGTATTATTCGATCATACCGTTAATTATATCGAAAAATCTTTAGATAGATATTATGTTTCAGTCATTTGTACATTTATGTATTTTTACTTATTAGACCAGTGGTGTCTTGACTATTCCTCGTCACTATATCACCGAGGCTAGTCTTGATACTTACTGGGCACCGTTGTGGTGTGCTCATACTACACTTCTGCGCATTTTTGTGTGCAGATCCAGGTAATTGTTGTTATTAACTGCGTGGATCTTTGATGAGGAGACTCAAGGTAAACCTGTTGCCAATTCGCAGGCTTCGGAGTCACCTTCCTGTTTATGTCAACTGTACTTATTCTTTCTAGACAATTGTATTTAGATTCGGCTGAAAGATGTCGTAGAGCTTATGACTTGTATTTCCCGGATTTTGGGAAATTGTAAACTCTGTCAAGATTCCTATATCGAGACTGTTATAATTCCTTTATTATTTTTGTTGTTCGGTGAAAATGTTAGGCTTACCTAGTCCCTAAGACTAGGTTCCATCACGATACCCAACGGAGGGAAATTTGGGTCGTGACAGGTTCCAAAGGAGTCGAGTACTCTACACACAAAGGTAGCATGGTTCACTTTGTTTGAGGATGGAACACTGTTTAGAAGGATGTTCGATGGACCATTGGCAATATGTTTGGGACCGGGAGATACCGATTACGTCTTACGAGAGATTCCCGAAGGAACTTTTGGAAATCATTCTGGTGCCGAATCATTGGTTCACAAAGTTATCAGAGCAAGGTACTAGTAGGTCGATATGGAAAAGGATACAAAAGAGTTCATTTGAAAGTGCGACAAATGTCAAAGGTATGCGCCAATGATTCACCAGCCCGGGGAGCAGCTCCATTCGGTCTTATCCTCTTGGCCGTTAATGAAATGGGGAATGGATATCCTGGGCCCTCTCCCATAGGCCCCAGATAAAGCTTAGTTTATTTTATTTATGATTGACTATTTTTCTAAGTGGGTTGAAGCACAGGCTTTCGAGAAAGTCATTGAAAAGGAAGTCATAGACTTCATTTGGGACCACATTATATGTCGATTCGGGATTCCTGTCGAGATTGTGTGTGATAATAGAAAGCAATTCATCGGCATCAAAGTGACTAAATTTCTCGAGTATCACAAGATCAAAATAATTTTATCAACACCTTATCATCCCAGTGGGAACGGACAAGCTGAATCGGCCAACAAAACCATTATCCAAAATCTTAAGAAGAGAATGACCGACGCCAAAGGAAAGCGGAGAGAAATATGGCCCGAGGTTCTTTGGGCGTACCACACAATATCGAAGTCTAGTACGGGGAAACACCGTTCTCTTTAGTCTATGGTGACGAAGCTCTATTTCGGTCGAGGTCGAGGAACCTATCCTTAGGTTTTGATATGCAACAAAAGAATCGAATCATGATTCCATGAATACAAGCCTAGAATTGTTGGACAAAATATGTGTGGCCTCCCTCATTCGATTGGCCGCACAAAAATAGCGGATCGAAAGGTACTACAATCGAAGAGCCAATCTTCGACATTTTAAAATCGGGGACTTGGTGCTAAGAAAAATCACCCTCAACACTCGAAATCCGAATTAAGGAAAACTGGGTCCAAATTGGGAGGGACCATATCAAGTCCTCGACATAATCGGAAAAGGATCCTATAAGCTCGGCACGATGAACAGCGAACAATTAGAACGTATCGCTCCAAAAATGATACTACTGCTAATGTACGACCCTTTCATTCATTCTATTTCAAATTAACCATTGCAGGCGTCCGACTAGGAACAACGATGGACTCTTCAACATGGAGTCCTTAGGTCTGAAAGCACACGTTGCACTCTTTTTTCCTTAGACCTCTTTTGTCCCAAATGGGTTTTCCGGCGAGGTTTTTAACAAGGCAACCATTGGTCGTGCTAACTTAGAACAATTCAACAGCATCCGAGGCTTCTTTACAATCGACCTCGAATACTGGGGGGCATTATTTCGTGACAACGGGGTCTCGATAGGTAAATTTTATAATGGCCAAACGGTCAAATGAATTGTGCCCATCTAGGTTGCTCGAGCCCTGACATCAAACATGTACGCATGTATAATCATCTATTAAGAGAAGTATTTTTCCTTGCCGATATCTCATGCCTTAGAAAAAATTTCTACTTTACTATTTCATACTCTTGACCTATTTTGTAAATATGTTGAAGGATCGATTATAACTGAAGTTCAAACAACTAACCCCAGACTGCCGTCCAAAAAACAGACAATATCGAATTATTAAAACTTCGAGATCATAAGACCTTAAAGTCAACTCTCAATTTTATAGGCCACGGCCACCCCACTCGAGGAATGACACTTCGAGAAAGCTCGAAGTGAATGGAAAAATAAGCCCAAGAGGCAAGTCCCGAATTAAAAAGGCTAGGGCTAAACTAACACGGTTCAGAGACATCCGAATTCCGTAATAAAATAGGCTTTCAAATATTTTCATAAAGCGGTTAAAAGGGCTATCCTCGGCAAAATCATAAAGGGCTTTGATAATATCAAGCCTTGAAATGTCACGACCCAAACCAATGGGACGCGACGGGCACCCGGTACCTTACTCAATCGAGTACCAATGTAACGTATTTTTTGTATCATACTATCATAGGTAAATGAGTCGGAGAGGCTGTCGTGAGATAAGTAGAATAACATGAGAGAATACTCGACATAGAACAACCCAACCTGATATAGAAACTTACATACGTGACATACGGGCCTATAAGGCCAACATGATCATTTGTGAACTCAAAACATATGCCGACAAGGCCATACAAGTATCCATATACATGACATATGTCTACAAGCCTCTAAGAGTACATAATACCATAAAGGTCGGGACATAGCCCCACTATACCAACCAATACATGTACTAATCATACTGACCAAATAAGCAACTTCGGAGCAAATAGAGAGCACCAACACCTTCCGCTGAGCTGATAGCCTGCTTGGAGGACTCTCAACCTGTCTATCGGGACCTGCAGGCATGAAACGCAGCGTCCCCAGGAAAAAGGGACGTCATTACAGATAATGTACCAAGTATATAAGGAATGAAAATCAGTAAATAATAGACATGATAGAAATATGGAGTAAAAGATCGACATGTAAGTCTGAATAGATATGTGAATCCTTTAATATTTAACATGTCATGCATATGCGTATAAATTCCATAACATGCACGGGTATATACGTTCATAACATCATCAAGCCTCTGAGGGCATCCCATCATATCATCTTGGCCACCATGGGCAAATCATCAACTTATACCAGCTGATCAGGTAGTGGTGCGTATATAACACTGTAACATTTTTCCAGATCACATATACATATAAATACATATATATACACGTATATGATATCATCTGGTCATGGGTCACTGTAAATGAATGCAATACATGAGAAGTACATCAATAAAACTCCTCAGAATGTCATACGACCATTATGTCTTTGATTAATATCATGAAATAAACTTTATCAACTGACGTATTTTTTGAGACCTATGAACAAACAATAGAATAATAAGACATATGGGGGTCAAGAACATAAACATCTCTAGCATTTCTATGAATAGAGTCATTTATGGAAGTTGTGCATTTTCTCGTTTCGTTTATATCGTATGGATCATGCCAAAAGAAAGAAGGGATAGCCTTAACATACCTAACCCGATTCTCTTGACAATCCCTCTAATACACGTCAATTGCGATAAATCACGTAACGGCGGATCGAAGTAGAGAAATATTCGTATGATATTCTTGAGAAAGATTGCACCGTACTCCCTTAAAATTGTAAAATCTTACGTTGCTAAGATACAATCTCGTATGAATTGTTGAAGCAATTACGTTAGGAGAATGATATCTCTCTTTGATATTTCATTAAGTAGTCATGTTTTATGAACTTTCAAATAAGTAAGATACGTCTCTTTAATGAATTAGAGAGGTTATATTTAACCTTTAGGAGTGTGCCCCACTAATTTTGATGACTAAACCACTTAGTCTCTAAATGTGCCATATTTCTATATGATTCAAGAGACACTTATTACCAAGCCCTTTTACTATCACGTTGGGAGCTTTGTCCCCACCTACTAATTATCCACAATTCCCTAATTACATGGTTAATCTCCCATTAAACCAATAATTAACCAGTACCCACATAATTAAGAATTATCTCAAATTACTTAAAATACTACTTACTTTTAGCACACCTTACTATCATGGTCATATGGTACCTTGTATGGCACTAGCTCATAAATATGGGGTATTGTAGCTTGGACCGTATTTTATCTCAAAATGTCAAACTTCGATGAAATTTATTTTCTTTGATTTGCTTACCCTCTCACCTTCACGAATTTACTTATTACTTGTTTGAAATAGCATAATGCTTATAATCTCAAAATAATTTCATTCCCGAACTTACGTCGATTAACTTACGACGAATCTTTAACATACGAAAATGCGGGATGTAACATCTCATTTCCGAGCTTCTATCAATAACGAAAACATGAGGTGTAACATGAAAACTTTAATGAGTACAAAATCGTTCAAACTCTCGAACAATTCCTTATTTCATGCTAAGGCATTACAGATTTTTACAAATACAAATGATAAAACTTTTGAAGCCGAAAAGGGGAGAAATCCATATACAATTCTCTTTGAAAAGGCCATATCGGCCTAATACAAAAGCCTAAGAGCTATTTTTTGCTTTTGAGTTCGAGAGATTGTCCTCGCTCGAATAAAACCTAAGGGTTACCTTACTTCGAGTTCGAGCAAACACTCACTCGATCGTAAAGAATATACTAGTTCGGTTTCGGTCAAATTGCCTAAACTCGAACCTATGAATACAATTTCATAAGGCAGAAATGAAGTAAAAATTTCACAAGACAAGACAGAAAGGTAAAAAGATCTTTATATATATCAAAAATTATTTACAAGGGAAACATGGCTCGATCAGAATTCTATATAAAAACCCCAAAAAGATCCTAAGTACCTAATCTTATCCGGGAGCAACATCTTCACCATCAAGGTCTTCTCCACTCTCAGACCCGCTCATGCTCCTGGAGTCATCATCATCGGGAGAGGCCAATGCTTTGGCGTCGGCTTCAAGATCTTTCGCATTTTCAATCACGACGGTGAGATCGAAGCCACGAGCATGGATCTCCTCGAGAGTCTCCCTTCAATACCTGCACTTGGAATACTCAACAACCCAATGTGCTCGAACCTGAGCAACTTATGCAATTTCCTTTGCTCGAGATTGAGCGGCTTCGGCTTCGGATCGGTAGACGGTCATGATTGCCTCAGCATCGGCCTTGGACGTCTCAGCCTCGATTTGGCTGTTGCAAGTTCCGTGACTAGCTTCTCTCGGTCAGAGGTTGTTGAACCCAACCGAGTCTGGAACTCCTCGTTTTTCTTGGCTTGCACCAAGTTCTTCTCTCTCATGCTTTGGAGTTGGTTTTCAGCCGAAGATAGCTGAGCCCGAGCAGCCTCTTTCTCTGAGGCAAGACGGTCCATGTTTTGCTTCCATGTTATGTTCTCCACCTTCACCCCATCCACTTCTTCCCGAAGCTGCCTGATTATCTCGAGATTCTGTTGGACCTGTGGGATCGAATTATTAGCCGTCACGCCCGAAACGATGTCATAAACTTCTAAGATTCTTATTACCTGCTCGGCCAGGTCACTTTGTTCTTTCTAAGCCACAGCTAGCTCAGCTCGAAGGCCCTTTGCTTCCTCTTCTTTTTGCTCACTAAGAAGCTAGAGGGCGTTTTTCTCCTCGGTGAGCCCTTGAATTTCGGCCTCATATCGGCTCAGTTCCCCTCGAGACCTAAAGAAATCTTCATGATGAAGCACGGAGGCCTACATAAATAGAAGAAAAATAATTAGGCAAAAAGAGAAAAAAACACAAGTATATAAACTGGTATTGAAAAAGGGAGTTGGGGCTTGCCCGATTCAAAGCATGTTGGGCCTCATTAAAAAGACACGGTTCTCCCGCCTCGTCCATCATAGCATGTCTTCCTTTGTGACCAGACTCTGAAGATAACTAGCCACCCCTACGGGAGCGGCAAGAACTCATGCATCCTCCAAGGCCGAGATGATGATTGTTCGTTTGCACCCGGGATTGACACTAGGGGCCGAAACTGGCAGGTCAGTCTGAAACTCGAGGAAGTTTTGCCCGAGCCCTTACTGGTTACCTCCAAGTCACTCAGGTCAGTGGCATCATCGACCCCAGCGAAATAACCACGAAAAGGGTCGTCCCCTCCGTGGGCTCTTTCTACGTAAGGAGTCTTCATAGCCCGAGCCTCCCAAATCATTTCATCGGAGAATGAATAAGCGACAGGGAGTCTCCTATTTCTATTGCTCCAAGTGGGTCTCTTGGGGCGTTCTCTCCATCTCGAGGAGCCTCGAGGTCGGCCTCCACAGCCACTTCTGCTGCTTTCTACCCTGAGGTGAGGCACCTTCGGCTCCAGTCGGCTCAGGGACACCAAGTGAATCCCCCTCTTGGACCCTGTCAGATCGAGGCAGATATTTCTAGCTTCGACCAGACTGGAATCACCCTCCTTTCTTCTTCTTCTTCTTCTTCTTCTTCTTCTTCTTCTTCTTCTTCTTCTTCTTCTTCTTCTTCTTCTTCTTCTTCTTCCGCCTCTTTTAGAAGTTGAACTGACTCCATGGACAGGGGGCCTTTTGACCCTCGGATCGCATTGACCAGGGACCAATGAGGTTTTCTCGATTTTAAAGTCAGAACTAATAACACACACCCCGGGAACGCACTCCTCAGGGCGCAGCTCCACCATTGTTTTCTCGTCGGCCGGCCGAAATGAGGAGACAATTTGTTTTTGTGGAACAGTTTTAGACATTTTTGCCATTAGGTTTAGAGGGAAAAGAAGAATGGAGACGATAATATTTGGTGTTTTAGAAGGGATCAACAATGGAACTTAAAGATTAAAAGATGAAAAACTTGAAGGATGTAGAGAGCTTTGAAGATTAGAGCACAAGAGATTGAAAATAAAGTTTGAAAGAATGAAAGAGGGACCTATTTATGGGTTTCACGGTGACGATTCAAAGCCGACGGAACATTTCGGTCACCTCTGTCGCTTACGTCACGGTGATGATGTCATGACAAATCGGGGTAAAGATCGAAGACTCAATTTGTTTCTTGTCATTACACTCCAAAAAATGAGGAGACTATCTATATATGATTACCCGATTTTGTTGATTAACCGAAACTATGATGGTGGGCCAATGATCAGCCCGGTGTTATATCAGACCGAGACATGAAGGTGCAGTACCAAGATTGGGATTCGACGTACCAATCGAGATCGAGACCAGTAATGATCGAGACCAAACAGGATAGACATCAGGCAAGACCGAAGATATCATATTAATGGAAAGCTGAGATATCCGTGACCGGTCGAGGATCATGGCAGAAATATTGGAACGGATCAAATCAAGAACGGTTATCTAGCCAATCATGGATTTTCCTTCTGTACTAAGAATTGTACCATAAGTAGAATTCCTCTACTTTATAAATGGGGGTTCTAATCATTTGTAATCATCTAATTCTCGCATATGAAATCAATACAACACTTTTCTCTCTTAAATTATTTTGTTCTTCAGTTCAGAGCATATTTCTTAACTATATTTTCAGCCGGTTCGAGGGCGATCTAGCCCGAGGGCCAAATTGCATTTCAATACTGGTTTGCTTCATTTTACAGTCAATTTCTAGCATTAATTATCATATTTGTCAATTTATGCTAGGTGGAATCACATATTCTTAAAATCACTTACAAATTTAGTTGTTATCCGATTTTAAGGGTAATCAATCCTAAACTTTTAACCCAAATTTTTAGTGATTTTTATTTTCTCTCTTTAGATTTGTGTAATAAAATATTAAAAAATAGTAAATGTTTTGGTAGAGCCAAAGCGAGGATGACGGTATTAAAAAAAGTTTAAACGGGTTCCTGGAGGAACTAAGAGCCGTTTGGACATAAAAAAAAAAAATCAATTTTTTTTTACTTTTATTCGAAATGAGCAGTTGTTCATAAAATTTTTATTTTTCACTTGAAGATGCATTTTGGAAATTTTCGAAAATTTGAAAAACTCCAAAAAGTTGTTTTTCAAAATTGTCATTCAAATCACTCACAAAACTTCAAAAACAACCCAAAGTGAATTTGATGCCCAAATACAATTCTAAATTTCAAATACTATTTTGACTTGAAATATTTTTTTACCATTTTTTTGGAATTTTACACTTGTTATGTCCAAACGCCTACTAAATATATAAGATGTGAATGAGAAAATCTAAAATAGTACCAATTGGTCCTAGTTTAGCAGGAAAGCAAGAAGATCAGATTCTTATTTTTATATTTTATTTATTTCTATTCAAGATGAACCTATGAGTTTTCAAGTGAAGTTTGGTTGTTGGTATTGGCATAAAAATAAAAAAATAAAAAAAAAAAGAGAGAGGAGGATTTATTTAGAAAGAGAATAAAGAATTGGCTAATGGGACCCACTGCCATATGGCTATTAGAAAATAAGGTCTCACACAACTTTTGGTCGGTTGTGTGGACCTAAAATAAAATTTATTAGCATATGTTTCACATCCATGATTCGTCCTAAATGAAATAGGCTTATAAGAATTGATAAATTACTAGATACTAAAGGCATTTTCCTTCATGAACAGTTTTCTTTCTCACTCAATTTCTATATTGCATTAATGAATATAAAATATATTTTCAATAGAATTTTTTCGCTTTAATTTCCCAGGTATTATTATTTGGTGTAAATATCTATATTTTTATATACTATATTAGAAGTGGGAAGCCCATAACTTAAAAGTCAAATTACATAAATACCCTTCTAAATAACTTAAATATTCTATTTATAAAAATATAATTTTATAATATTATTAATTAGAAAACTAATTTTATTTGACGTGTCCTTTCTAAAAGGTTGTGTCTTTTTAATAAGTAACAAAATGTCCTTTTTCAAATGTATTTAACCTCTAATTTAGTAGAAAATTATACTCATATTTAAACATAAAGGTGCGCATTCCTGTATTGAAGAGACAACTGGTTAATGAATTTATTCTCTTCAATGAAGGTACATGCATGCGTTTGTAATGCATTAAAATGGTGAGACAACCACTATGCTTAATTTTTTTGTTATTACTACTTTCCTTACTCATACCAAACTTCTTTTTGATCTTTATGTCATTCTGGTTTGTTTTCGGGTTGATTAGTAAATAGTTAATCATTTAATTTCAAAAGTGACATTATATTTTTTATCTTTTCCACTAAAAAAATTCTTCCGCTATCACGACTATAAACACTATTCTAAAGACGTATTGATTTAGTTGGGTTTGTTGGTTGATTTTCTATTAGTTATGATATATTAGATTCATTATCGATTATATGTTTTTCACATTATTTGGAGCGCTAGAGTGAAGATAATATTTTTCCTCCTTTTTTATTGGTTATGAATTGTTGTATGTGCATTTTAATTCGGGGAAAGGTCATGTCAAAAGACATGCTAAATTCTTAAATTTCATTCCTAATTTTTTATACTATATTAAAAGTTAAATTGCTAAAATAACCTTTTCATAAAATATATTTATATTTCGCAATAATAATAAAAAAAATACTTGAGAGATATTGATTTATATATTGTATCTTTTCTAAATAGTTGTGTTCTTTCATCAATAATTAACTTTTAACGAAATTATTTGCCCAAAAGAAAAAAAAACTACACTACTTATTATAAAAAAAACATAATTGATGTCTTGGTTCGAAGGGTTGTGTTCCTTCATATTAGAATATATTTTCAAATGTTTTACTTCACATTTATTTTATCACACATGATAGTAACCATCTAAAATGAAAAACAAATAGTTGAAAAATTATTAAATTGATTTCCTTGTGCTGATCTTTTCTCTTTCATTTCCACGCGAATAGATATGATTCTTTTTTACTACTTAACTTGCAGCTTTTAACTCTCTTCTGTGGAAAAAAATGAGTATCCACAGACCACAATATAGGCACAACTGATATCATGGCAGACATCAATATTTAAACTGAAGGGTACTACTTTCACTTGAAATAAATAAAAGATATGAGAAAAATACTTCTTCTTAAAACACATTTTGTAATTCTTTATTCTACCAATGTTGAAGAATATTTTACATTTCTTTTTCTTAAATCTTTACTTCAATTACATTTTTTTTTCCTAGAGTTCTTGTGGTAGAAAAAATTAGTAAAGAATAGAAATTTAATTTTTTTGGTAGGCATTATATCATGAATATCAAATTTCTATTAAACTATTTGCACAGTGTACAGAAATTGCTATCCTCAAAATAGTTTCATTGGAAAAGGTGTTGCCTACGTTCCTTTAACATTTCAATTAAAAAAATTTGCACCACTTTTACTTTTCGATAATTTTTAATATTTTTAAATATGTAAGTGGTGGTGAAAATATGAATATCCAATAGAGCCATTATTGTGGGGAGGTTAAAGAGCACCCAACACAAAGTCATTTTTTATTTTTTAATAGTCACATATTGATAATGTTATCCACTAATTACTATTATTTTAATTCGGAAGAGGCATTACAATTTACGGAAGAAATATTTTATCGATATTTATAAGTTTAAAAGTAATATACCTTTATTGACTTGATAAATAACTTTAAAGGTGAGTCATAAATTTATTTGTTCCAAGTTGAAGGGGGGTGCGACAATCAATAGTCTTTTAAAAAAAGTTTTTAGTCTTTATTTTTGGCACATAAATTTTGAATAATTAATTCTTGACAATATTTAGCATAATTTTATGAGTTATATCTTTTGGGACAATATTTGATTAAAGTTTAAAAAATTAGTATTTGAAGTTAAAGTTTAAGTTGAAAAGAAGTTTATAGTTTTGTTTGATACAAATTTCACTTGAATAGACGTTAAACTTTTGTGCGTGAAACGTTACTTTTTTTGAGATAATGAAACAAAATCTTTAGCTTTAAAATTTTATATTTAAAAGTGAAGCTAAAATAATAGATAACATTTAGATATATATAGATTCACAATTAATGTGTGTCCATATACCTTTATAAATCAAACAATTTTTTTTAAAGTCTATAATTTTATAATAATATGAGATAATTTAGAGAGACTAGTAAACATCAAATACAACTAAATATTATGCAATGTATTTTTGTTTTTTCATTTCTTAGAGGATGTCTAACTCGAAAATGACTTCGAACCTAAAAAATCTAATTAAATATGGAGGAATTTTATCCAATATACCCTAATACTTGAGGGTGGTATGTTATATAGGAGTAGAATATCTACTATTAATTAAAAAGTAAGTATCTTTTAATACTTTATTTTTAGTAAAATTTGGTCATAAAAAATCAAAGTAATTATTTCACCATTGAGACAACTCCCCTATCTTGATACTTAGCTTCCACACTCCCATTCTCTCCTTCACCATTCTTACGCGATCTCTTCTAAGCTTTCGCCAACTCAACTTCTGCAGTAACTTCCTATCTCTCTCTGTCTCAGTAAAATCTCAGAGCGGGACAGAGAGAGTCATATTTCTAGGGTTTCCTTTGAGCTAATCCTGAGTTGATTCATAGGCCAAATCTGAAGGGAGCTGGTTTTATGCTCGCGATGCTACAACTAAACAGTTGAAAGGTGAGTTTTTCTGTTATTGCTTCAATTTTGGTGCAATTTCTGTTTTTGTTTTTTAAATATTTTATTCTGTAGTTCAGTTACCTGCTCTATTTTGTAGTGTTCTAGATCTGCGCGGAAATGCTGTGTTTTTAGGATTTAGTATCCAATATTAAACTCTGAAACGAATTAATTAGAGATTAGTAGAGGATCACTTCACTTTTGTTGCATGTAAAGGAAATGGAGAAAGTGAAAAAGATGGGGAAGGAGATTGAAAATATTAAATAATTTGGGGGGCCTATAGTGGTGGAAGAGTTAGAATGATAACCTTAACAATAAAGATTCCTATTTCAGTAGAGATTGCACTAGGTGAATTCTCCCATTTGTCTAAGTAGTGTGGGTAGAGCTACCTGGTACATGTGTTGTGGGAGGTAATAGATACTTGATGGGTTAGTCGAGGTGTGCTCAAGTTGGTTAGATATTCTTGTTATAAGAAAGCTAAATCTTTTGGTGGCATTTCTGATGACACAAAGAAAAGGAAGCAAAAAAACAGGATGAGTACTCTACCCAGAATATCGAGAAGACATGACCTACCCTGCTCAAAATCTTGACATTTCTCAGTGTTGAAATACAGATGTTGAAAATTATATTGGAAATACTTGAGTGTGTCAAAGCGTGTATAAGTTCCGCACGGGGGTGGGGGGGTGGGGGCGGCCATATTGGGTACGTTGGTGGAAGGTACATGTGTACGTGATGTCTTCCCATGTACCAAAGCTTTGGTGGACGGAGTCACCAGGTACATGTGTAGGTGGAAGGTAGCAGGTACCGAGAGGAAGAGTCCAGGTGCGCGGTTCAGGCACCATCGTTATTAGGAAAAAGATCTAGCGACATAAATCTTTAAAGTGGAAAAAACAGAAAATGGAGTTTAAGCAGGTCGAAGAGTCTCATTTTTGAATTTTTTTCTCCGAAGATGTACGAGTACCTTTTGGGTTTCTGTGACGAAAAAAAATAAATGTTTTATTCCTCATTTGCGGGATTTGTGGCGGAAGGAAGTTATTGTACGAAACTGGGCACTATTTTAAGTAAACTGTCTATTTGTGCGTCGCAGAGATTTTCCGGAAGTTACTTTCATAATGGAGAAAAGATTGTTAGGACGGTCTTGGTGACACCATGACAGAATAAAGGTGCAAAGTTACGTGGAAAAATTAATGCACAGATAAGGTGGCACAGTTATAGTGTTACAATTCGAAATCTTTTGGACATTAAATTGCGACGAGACAATCATCTAGCCCAAACAATAGGTAGGTGAGACAAGCCATAGTCGTCTTGTTTTAGCTATGGTAACCCAGAGTCTTAACGACTTGGCACTACTTGATTCTCCATGTTATCTTATGTCAATGAAGTGGCTTAATTGGCTTTTCATGGTTGTATTACAAAGGTGACTGTTTTAATTGACTGATTCTATCATTTATAACTGCTCCTTCAGTTTCTGAACTTTTTATGAATCTGTTTCGGGATATTGTCGATGAAATATTGATCTTCAGCATCTTTAATTGATAAATATGAGAGATGATAACATACATATAGCGACAGATCGTTTAAATTATCTCCCAAGTTCTCACTGAGGTCGTATTAGTCTCTTTTTTGCTTCGCGTATGTGTTGTCATATAGCAAGTCTGTCTTGTCGAAAGAATCTGTTTTAATGTGTTGTTTATTGGTTTCGTAAATCTTTTAGCACCGGGAAATATGCCTTCATGGTGGGGAAAGTCATCTTCAAAGGAAGCAAAGAAGAAAGTGACCAAAGAAAGTTTTATTGATACATTGCATCGCAAGTTTAAAAGTCCAAGTGAAGCTAAGTCCCCTAGTAAATCAGGAGGATCTCGAAGACATAGCAGTGACATTGCTTTTGAGAAGGGTTCTCAGTCCCAAGCACAGTCAAGGTCGTCATCACCTTCCAAGCATGTCTTGAGATGTCAAAGCTTTGCTGAAAGTGCTCTAGCCCAGCCACTTCCACTTCCAGGTCTGCCACCAGCAAGCGTAGTCCGGACAGACTCTGGACTCTGTCAATCAGCAAGACCCAGAACAGAGAAGGGCTCAAAGCCATCTCTGTTTCTGCCTCTCTCAAAGCCTGCATGCATCAGGCACAGACTGGACCCTGCAGATGCCGATGGAGAGCTTGTTTTTGCATCAGTTTCAAGTGAGTGCTCTATTGAGAGTGATGATCCGAGTGATTCACGACAGCGTAGTCCACTAGCATCTGATTTTGAAACTGGCAACCGAGCTACCATGGGTAGCCCTTCCAGGTAAACAAATGCTGAATGTCACTTAAATGAAATGTATTCACAAATGAGTTTTATTTAATTTTGTTCCTTATTTGAAACAATTATTGCTTTAACTTTTTAGTTTGCTGTTTTCTGTAACTACAACACCCTGGTTGACATAGTTTCTTTTTATTTTTTGGTTTCAAAGTTTGCCTGTTAAGGATCAGTCTGCTGTTGGACAAATACGCACAAAAGACGCAACTGAACCAGTTAATCTTTCTCCCAGTAGACGTGTCTCCTCTCGATCTCCTAAGAGACGACCACTTAATAGCCACTTGCCCAGTATACAGATCCCTTCTCATGGTGGCCTCTTCAGTGCTCCTGTTAGTTCTATATCAAGTCCTTCTAGAAGTCCAATGAGAGCTGCTGGCTGCGAGCAAGTTACTAGTTCTACTTTGTGGGCAGGAAAGACTTATCCGGATCTTCCTTTACTTGGATCTGGCCATTGTTCAAGCCCAGGGTCTGGTCAGAATTCTGGACATAATTCCATGGGAGGAGATATGGCAGCACAACTGTTTTGGCAGCCTAGTAGAGGGAGCCCAGAGTACTCTCCAATTCCTAGTCCCAGGATGACAAGTCCTGGACCTAGCTCAAGAATTCACAGTGGCGCTGTCACACCAATTCATCCTAGGGTTGGAGGTGGAGCATCTGAACAGCAGACTAGTTGGCCTGATGATGCAAAATCAGAAAGTCATCCTTTGCCCCGTCCTCCTATAACAATTTCCAACACTTCGCCCTTTTCTCATTCCAATTCAGTTGCAACATCTCCCTCATTGCCACGAAGCCCTGGCAGAGCAGATAATCTTTCTAGCCCTGGATCTCGCTGGAAAAAGGGGAAGTTGCTTGGTAGAGGCACATTTGGACACGTTTATGTTGGTTTTAATAGGTATATTCATACAGTCTGCATTTGACTCTTTTATTTCCAATTTCAATGCATGTGGCCTTTTCAAGTGAACAAGGAATCCTATCTTTACATTTCACTTTGTCATTGACATGTCAAATTTTTTAAGATTGATTGCTGATGCTTTAGTTTAATGCTTGGCCATCTTATTCCAAAAAAGAAAAAAAAAATAATGATTAGCCATGTGTCTGTTTATAGTGATAGTGGAGAAATGTGTGCAATGAAGGAGGTGACCCTATTTACGGATGACTCAAAGTCAAAGGAAAGTGCAAAACAGTTGGCACAGGTAGGTTTATTATATAGGTAGCAGCCTGCTAGGTCTTATTTCCTTGGACTGCCTGGAGATTTGTATTCCTGATCTGTTCATGTTTCAGCATCCTCTCATATTCAAGTATTTTGCAGGAGGTTGCGTTGTTGAGCCGATTAAGACATCCAAATATTGTCCAGTATTATGGGTCAGAGATGGTCAGTTTTCAATGGTCAATTGATTTTCTAAATGTTTCAATTTAGAGCTTTTTATTTTAATTTGGGTGAGGGACATGTCATAGTGCCAACACTATTAGCTTTATATTTGAATTTTCTGGTGAAGGACTTGTCATTGTGCCAGAACCGTTAGTTATGTTAACAGACTTCAAATTGTACTAGAGTATTGGTTTCTTATTCTATATCTGTAGCAGCTTACTTCAAAGCTTAGTCATGAGATTAATGACTACTTTGGCAGAACTAGTGGGCTTTTCATGCAAGTTTTCTATGTGTTTCTGTCATAGATTCCAATAATCTTTTTAGCTTGCTCTTCGTCTGAATTGTTTTCCTCTATCAGGTTCCTGATAAACTTTATATCTACTTGGAATATGTCTCTGGTGGGTCCATTTATAAGCTTTTACAAGAATATGGTCCATTTGGAGAAACAGCAATCCGTAGTTACACTCAGCAAATTCTATCGGGGCTTGCATATTTACACGCTAAAAGCACTGTGCATAGGTAACCCAATTTCTTCGGTTGGATTATTTTTGTGAGATCACCCTTTCAGCAGCCTTGACCTGTGTACGCTGATTCCCTGATAGCAGCTTCACTTTTGCAGAGATATTAAAGGGGCAAATATTCTTGTTGATCCAAATGGGCGCATAAAGTTGGCAGACTTTGGAATGGCGAAGCATGTAAGTTTAATCATAGGCTTCTAACTGCATTATTTAGTAAGATGATGCCAATGCTATTGAAGATTGTAATTAAGCGGAAATAGCCGGTGACATTTTATCTTCTAACTTGAGACTAGCACTGTCGGATGGATAGAAAAACTGTTCTAGTTTTTAGCTTCATGGCATTAAAACGTAATTCCTTATTTTTTGATAGACAAAAGTAGGATTTGATCCGTTAAGATTTTCATTTGGTGCAATTGTCCCCCACCTGGAATTGTATATCTTCAACATCAAAGATGCATTTTCAGATGGAGCTCCGTACCATTTCTGTATTGGAATATTTTATTTTTTTTGAACTGGAGCTGTGTCATTAACTGCTCAATTACAAATTCGCAGATCACAGGGCAATCCTGTCCATTATCATTCAAAGGAAGTCCTTACTGGATGGCCCCTGAGGTTGGAATATGCTTTAGGCATTTAAATGTTGTGTGTGCACCTCCACTGCTAATACTTATACACTGACTTGTGAAACCATCTCTTTGCCATTGGCTCAGGTAATAAAGAACTCCAGTGGCTGCAACCTTGCTGTTGATATATGGAGTCTTGGATGCACTGTCTTAGAAATGGCTACATCAAAGCCTCCTTGGAGCCAGTATGAAGGAGTAAGTAATTTTGGCTTTGAGAAGCTTAATTAGAGCATCTTTTTACTTTTTTCTTTTTCTGAACATTGTTGGAAGATAGGACTTTTTGCTTTCATATAATTTGGACTAGCATGTTTTACAATAGCAGTTCATTCCCTTGACCTGTATTATGTGGTGTTTGATGTCATATGGGCCAAAGGTTGCTGCCATGTTTAAGATTGGGAACAGTAAAGAACTCCCAGCAATCCCGGAACACCTTTCAGACGAGGGAAAAGATTTTGTGAGGAAGTGTTTACAGCGTGAGCCACGAAGTCGTCCTACTGCTGCTGAGCTATTGGAGCATCCTTTTGTTAAAGATGCTGCCCCTCTGGAAAAGCCAAATATATTTCCTGCATCTTTCAATCCTCCTTGTGCAGCTGCAAATGGGGTAAAACCTCTGGTACATTATCTGTTTATTTTGATCTTTTTGCTTCTATTAAGACATTTGGGAGACTTCTGTTACGAAACAGGAATTCTTGCTCCTCATTATACTTTTGTAAAATGCTTTTATGCATTTCTTCTTTTGTTCTTAACCCATAAACAATTTAGCAAAATAAACTGATTGGTTACGTATTTTCAGTCGTCAAGCTTTCATCATTGAGTTCTGCCAACATATTCTCATTAGTACATCCTGGATTCCGATTCATATGCATATCAGTGTATGGAATTCATCTAGTAGTCTATCCTATAGTCATACAGTAAGAGTTTTATTTTTATTTTTAGATAAGGTAATTTTATTTTATTAATAAAAAGGTACCAAGAAGGTACTTGAGCATATTAAAGTAAGAGTAATTGAGACAGTTGCATGGAAGATATAGAGTAATTTGGACAGTTGCATGGAAGTCACATAGATTCTTATAATAAGATTGCTTCTTCTGGAAAGGTAGATGAACTTGAACATTGGTATTGTCAAGGTTTAGGATTGTTTGTTCATACAGTTCACAGCGCCATCTTTTGTGAATATAATTTCTATCTTACTGATAAAAAAGGTTTAGGATTGCTTACTCCTGCATGCTGCTCTGTGGCAACTTACTACATTCAGTTCATTTTGGCTTATTCTCAGAAGTCAGGTGATAATTTTTGGTCCCAGATTAGAATAGTTTTAGGAATAAAAGACTAAAACCCTGTTAAAGACGTACAACAAATGCTCGATGTGTGAATTTGTGCAAATGGTAATTCCAATCGAACTTTTCAATTTACAGAACTAATCTTTTAACATATTGATGACCAGAACATAATAGGTTGATCTGGCGTGGTTTCTTTATTTTGGAATACTATGCCCTTTGATTGATGCTCACTGCTGTGTTCTTTGCGAATTTGTTCTAGGGCATTGGATCTGCAAGAAATTATCCTACGTTGGAATCAGAAAAGCTTGCGATCCACTCATCTAGAGCATCAAGATCTAATTTTCACTGCAGGTCTTTGCTTCTCTTGATTACTTAACCTTTCAAATGCCCTATACATTGTTGAGAAATTTCTTAAGCGGAAAGGGGTTCCCATTAAATTTGTAATTTTCTCATCTCGATATGCTTGGAGCAAAAAGCTTCATGACAATAGTATTCATACATTTTGATCACTGACTTGTTCTTTATTGTCCAGGGACATCCACATTCCGAAAAACATATCTTGCCCTGTCTCCCCAATTGGTAGCCCTCTTTTACATCCAAGGTCACCTCAAAACCTAAACGGGAGGATGTCTCCCTCACCTATATCAAGCCCTCTCAACACATCTGGCTCATCAACACCAATCTCTGGAGGTAATGGTGCTATCCCATTTCGTCACATTAATCAGTCAGTTTACTTGCAAGAGGCCAGAACAGTTCCAAGTAGTCCCTATATGAACGGCCCTTCTTACTGGGATCCTGATGCTTTACGTGCGACGCCATTAGGATCTCGTGCTTTCCAAGAATTGGCATCCTTTGAGGATGATGCTCTGGGAAAGCAGTTTGGGAGGCCTGCCACAGGAGAACTTTCCAATGTGCAATCAGCCTTGGCCAATCGGGTGTCCCAGCAACTTTTGAGGGATCATGTGAAATTGATTTATTCAGTAGATCTCAATCCTTGCCCTCCCTTGTCAAGTCGCACGGGTGGAACATGATATGTATTTTAGGACATATTAATGGAGAACTTCAAAGTTTCAGTGTTACTGGGTTTTCTGTGTAAATCTGCTATATCTTGGCACGTTTGAAGGAAGCTGATTTGCACAATAAGGATTTCCTAAGAGGAGAAACTAGGAAATGCAGTGGCATCTTGCCGGAACTTCATTATCTATTGTCAGATTGATCAACCTGATTTCCTCCACATGCTCTTTGAGTCTAGTGTTCCAATGATGAAGCACTTCTCAATGAGAATATGTTGACCTTCTGTCACCAATATCATTTCTCGGCATGTAGGGGCTTGTCCAAAGATGTATGCCTGATTAGACTTAACATGAGCGACGAACTAATGACTCATTTGCTTTTGGAGGTTGGCTTCCAGTTATTCAATGTACAGCTGATCCTTCATCAAGACATTAATGGCACCAAACTTGTATATTTATGCTGTCCCATAGAAGATAGAAAAGAGTAAGCCTGGAACTGAAGCAGGTAGAGTCCTTTTTCTTTTTGCCTTTCCCCTTTTCGAGGGGGGTTCTTGTACAGCAAACAATGTATTGGAATATTCCAGGTACTGTTGATTGAACAATCAAAAGAAGATACTTGCTTTCTGCAGCTTCAATGCTGTAGCTGATGTCTCACCGAGTTAAATATTGTTTTGGATGCACTAGTATTTGTCCCATCTACCTGTATCTGATTTTGCAGATGCCATGCTTAATATAGGCATTGAATTTCAACTATCTATCTACGATAAGTGACGTAACCTAAAAAATAAGGTAAATAACCTTTTTCGGTAGGTTAGGTTCAACTTTAGGAGAATTTTACAATTTGCAGGATCAGACGCACGAGACTGAAATGGAGTGGACTGTATGTTGCCAAGTGCAGGTGCTTATTTTCACTCGGACACCCTTCTATTTCAAATACCACATACAATTACTTTGAATTTATTGGATATGACGTGATAAATTATTCATGCAATACAGTAGTAGCTTAAATTATACTACTATTTATTATTGAAAATAATCTTGCACTTTTCGTGTTGCTCTCCTCCAGGTAATTCATCTTGCAAATTAACTCCCTATCCCATAAAATGTTTCAGAACATCTGATTATCAATTATCTGTACATCTAAATTTTATGTATTTTTGTATCTGCCAAATAACAGATCTTTATGGACAGAATCGTGCGCATTTAGAGAAAAAGATAAAAGTTTCACTAATAGTATCATGATTGTAAGTGATCTAGATTTGGTTTGAGCTAAGCTTCATTATGATCATATTCTACCTTATTTTTATCTTGAGTCTAAATTTTGTCTTACAGTCAACTAAAATTCTTACTTCATGCAACTAGTTTCTTTGCTTTTATTTCATTAGAGCTAAGTCACATATGTAGTTTATCTACAGAAATAAAAAAGAAATATATTCCTTTCTTCGTTTTACCAAAATTTTGGCAATTCCATTGATTGGTCTGAGGTTATGTCACTTTTTATTTGTCCGAATTATTTTTTCTTTTTATCTAACTCACTGGCTTTCTCTATGTCGTTCGAAACATGTAAATTTGGCTTATCGGCTATTGTAGGCTATTCTATGTTAAAAGAATCTTCCCTTTATTTCTATAACAACTATTTATTCGCTGAGTTTATGAAAAGTAAAAGAAACACAAAAAAAAAAATACTATCTTAGGATTTTACTGAAAATTCTGTATACGGTCAAAATCGGGGTTGTCCTTTTTTGTATGGTTAATCGAGACCGAGGTGGCATGCCAGGGTTCGAAGTCAGGTTGTCGAGCTCGTGATTCAGGGACCGATCAAGATCGAGATTAGCCGAGATAGGGACCGAACGGGATAGAGATCGAGACCAAGCAGAACAGGGATCGAGCGAGATCGAGGGAAGCCTGTTGAGTCGAATAACGAAAAACCGAGATATCCGCGATCGGACAAAGATCGTGGCGGAAATCTCGACACGTATCACGTCAAGACCGGTTAATTATCCAATCATGGGGTTTCCTACTGTATTTAGAATTGTATCATAAGTAGAACTCCTCTACTACATAAAGGGGGCTCTAAGTAGAACTGTTGCCCAGCGCATACTTTTCTATAGCATACTCATTTGGTTCTAGGGCGACCTTGCTCGAGGTTCAAAGCTGCACATCACATTGGTTTGCTTTATCTTTATTTACGGTCAATTTCTAATATCAATTTACATATTTCTCAGTTTGTGCCAAGTGAAATCACATATCCTTAAAACCACTTATAAATTTAATTGTTATCCGATTTTAAGGGTAAGCAGTTTGGCGCCCACTGTGGGGCTAAGGATAATAGTGATTGCCTGGTGCTAATTTCCGTAACACACACTGCTTTACACTTGTTCTCGTAAGCATTTTTTATTTTAGGATTAGCATGTCGAACTCTCAAGCAGTACCCACACACATCGACAATGGCCTTGGTTTTCATCGCGAAAACAACAACATAGCCGCCCCAGGGAACGAAGTGCCTCCAGTTGACCTCGAAGGAGTCCCGATTGCAGACCCCATCGACGTCAGTTCCCATATTGCCATCAATGCAAATCTGGCCATCGACCCCAAAAATAGTGTTCGTAGGGACGTTCCATCAGCCGGTCAGAACGCACAGGGCGGTGAAGAAGGCATAATCAGCCTTCGAATAATATTCGAAATGTTGCAGGCTCGACAAGCTGCAATAGTACAACTCCAGAATCATAACCATGCACCGAGCAGGGCTGAGCCTGAGCCATCGCTGGAAGTTGTTCATAGGGCTGAACTGGTGCCGGAAAGGTCAAACATAAATGAATCAGGGATCGACCCCGCTATCATGAAGATGCTTGAGGAGCTGACAAAGCGAATTGATTCGTGGGAGAAGAAGATTGAAGCAAATGACAAGAAAGTAGAAACATATAACTCCAGAGTTGATCAAATTTCGGGGGCACCATCGATTTTGAAGGGTTTGGATTCAAAGAAGTTCGTGCAAAAGCCCTTCCCCCCGAGCGCAACTCCTAAACACATTCCAAAGAAATTCCGCATTCCAGAAATTCCCAAGTACAATGGAACTACCGGCCCCAACGAGCATGTCACTTCTTACACATGCTCAATTAAGGGGAACGATCTAGAGGACGATGAGATCGAGCCCGTATTGCTGAAAAAATTTGGAGAGTCTTTATCAAAGGGAGCAATGATATGGTACCATAATTTTCCACCCAACTCCATTGATTCTTTTTCCATGCTCGCAGATTCCTTCGTTAAAGCGCACGCCGGAGCCATAAAGATCGAGACTAGGAAGTCGGACCTCTTTAAAGTGAGGCAGAAAGACAACGAGATGCTCAGAGAGTTCGTGTCTTGGTTCCAAATGGAACATATGGATCTACCGTGGGTTGCCGATGATTGGTTCATACATGCCTTCACTCAAGGGTTAAACATCTGAAGCTAGGTAGCCTCACAACAGTTACAGCAGAATTTGATCAAATGTCACCTGGGTCGATGTGCATAATCGCTATCTGTAAAAAATTAGGGTCGAAGATGACAAGTAGGGAACTCCTTCTGGTTCCGTTTATCCTATCAGGCCCGTCGACAGAGTGAAAAAGGATATCGTCGGGAACCACGGTCAAATAGAGATTGATACCAGCCATACGATGGAGATCAGAGAAACAACGTGCCTGGGCGCAACCCCGTTCAAAGTGATAGAAGAAATGATCGAGGTCAGAGCTCTCGAGAAATCATGAGTAAGAGTGGTTTCAACAGGAATATCGAACCCAAAGAAGCACCTCGGCTATCGGAATACAACTTCAACATTGATGCGTCAGCTATCGTATCAGCCATTGGGCCCATTATAGATACCAGGCGGCCTCGACCTCTGCATACTTATCTGGCGCAGAGGAATCCTAATCAAATGTGCAAGTATCACGGCACCCATGGTCATAGAACAAAAGATTGCAGACAACTGAGGAAGGAGGTAGTCAACAAGGGGCATCTTTGAGAATTCTTAAGCGACCGGGCTAAGAACCACTTCAAGAAGAGAGATTCAAACAGATAGAATGAGAAAGACGAGCCGCAGCACGTGATCCACATGATTGTTAGAGGGGTCGATGTTCCTCAGGGGACCGTATTTAAGCGCACCAAGGTGTCGATTAGAAGGGAAAAGCGGACTTGAGATTATGTACCGGAAGGGACCTTGTCTTTCAACACAAGGATGCAGAGGGGGTCCTACAACTCCACAAGGACGCACTGTTAATATCTGTTCTTATGAATAAAACTCAAGTTAAACATGTTTTGATTGATCCAGGTAGCTCGGCCAACATTATTCAAACGAGGATCGTAGAACAGCTCGACCTACAGGATCAAGTTGTGCCCGTAACCCGAGTACTTAACGACTTCAACATGGCATGCGAAACCACCAAAGGCGAAATAACTTTGCCAGTGAACGTGGCTAGGACCATCCAAGAGACAAAGTTCCATGTAATCGAGGGTGACATGAGGTACAACGCGCTGTTTGGAAGGCCATGGATCCATAACATGAGTACCCTCGACCCTTCACCAGGTTTTGAAGTTCCTAACACCAGAGGGAGTCAAAATGGGTTTACGGGGAGCAGCTCTCCGCCAAGGAAATGATTTACGTCGATGGAGTGATACCAATATCGGCACTCTCATCTACAAAAGGATCGGATTCAAAGGCAAAACAGGAAGCCAAATAGCAACCACAGACAACAGCCTTGACCAAATCGGAGGGGAAAGGGATCAACAAGAATGATGACTATTGGACCCCTCGATCCTTCATAATTCTCGATGACTCCGACGCCACCAAGTCAAAGATCGAAGAGAGCTGGAACAAGTCATATTGATCGAACATCTGCCCAAACATAAAGTTTACCTAGGCACGGGGCTAACCCTCGAGCTCAGGAAAAAACTTATCCAATTCCTTTTATCTAACATGGATTGCTTTGCTTGGTCCTATCTCGACATGATAGGGGTCCCACCGGAAATCACTACCCATAAACTAAGCCTGGACCAGAGGTCTTATCCGGTAAAGCAGAAAAGAAGGCCCCAGTCCGAGGTTAAGCATGCCTTCATCAAGTACGAGGTAACCAAACTTCTCAAAATAGGATCCATTCGGGAAGTAAAATATCCCGAATGGTTAGCAAACGTAGTGGTAGTCCCTAAGAAGGTAAATAAACTTAGAATGTGTGTAGGTTATAAAATTATGAATAAAGCATGCCCTAAGGATTCTTTTCCTTTGCCTAACACCGATGGTATGATCTATGCCACGGCCGGCCACGAGATTCTCATTTTTCTCGATGCTTACTCTGGGTACAACCAAATACAGATGAACCCAAACGATTAGGAAAAGACCTCGTTCATCACTAAATATGTAACGACCTGACCGGTAGTTGCTTTTGCTGAAAAGACTTCCCGTAGTTGCTTTTGCTGATTTATGACTTGCGGGGATGGGTGGTTCGAGGTTTGGAGAAGTTTGGGGGTGGTATAGGAACACTTAGTCCCTTAAGGTTGGCCTTAAAGGCCAAGTTTTACTTTGGTCAATATTTTTGGCAAACGACATCGGAATCGAGATTTGAAGGTATGATGATTTCGGACTTGGGCGTAGGTTCGGAACGGGTTTTGGATGAACCGGGAGCGTTTCGGCGCCAAATAGTGAAATATGATTCCTTAAGTTCAAAATTGAGGTTTAGAACGTGATTTTTGTGTTATCGAGGTCCGAATGTAATTCTGAACTGGGAATAGTTCTATTATGTCATTTATGACTTGCTCGCAGAATTTGGTGTCATTCCGAGTAGTATAGGTAGGTTCGACGTGTTGAAGGCGAATTCAAGAACTTAAAGTTCTTAAGTTGGATCCAATAGGTTTTGGGGTATGATTTTTAGATTTAGCGTTGTTTCAGACGTTCCGAAGGCTCGAGCGAGTCCATATTATGATTTAGGACTTGTTGGTATATTTAGACGGGGCCTCGGGTGGGCCCGGATGCCATTCGGACATCACACGAGGCAAAAACCAGCCCTAGAAGATCTGTTGGTGCACCAGATCTGGTGTGGTCGCACCTGCGAAGGACCAGCCGTAGGTGCGAAGACCGCAGGTGCGGTCAACGCCTCGCAGATGCGGCCTCAGAGGGGGTTTCCCAGTTCCGCAGGTGCGGGTCATTTCCCGCAGAAGCGGAGCCGCAGGTGCGACCACTGGCCCCTTCCCATTTTTCCGCAGGTGCGAGATTTTCTCGCAGATGCGAGACCGCAGGTGCGGTCCTCGAGCCGCAGGTGCAAAAAACCTGAAGGCAGTGAGGTTGTTTAAAATACGGGACTTAGTCATTTTTGAACCATTTTTCTTCATCTTGGACGATTTGGAGAGCTTGCAAAGGAGAGATTCAACCTAGCAATTGTAAGGTAAGTAAATCCCACCATAAAGTGAGTTTAATACTTGAATGTTTGGGTAGATTAACACATTAAATTAGTAGAGATCATGGGTTTAGAGTAAAACCTAGGGTATTGATAAAAGTGAGAATTTACCAAGGAATTTGTTATGCAAACATGCAAAAACTATATAATATTGATCCTTAGGTTATGGGTGATTGTTTTTCTTGAAAATTTCCGGAATCCGAGCATGTGGGCCCCGGGGTGTATTTTAGGATTTTGCAAATTAGGTTGAAATAATCATTTAAATAGGAGAATTGTGGACTTTTGAGCTTAGATTGATTTATTTATGTGATGTTTGGCTAGCTTCGAGTCCTTGCTTGACACGAGTTAAGTCTCCTTCTAACCTCGTAAGAGGGAATTGTCCCTGTAGGTGAATATAATGAATTATATGCTATTATTTGTGGGGGCTACGCATGCACGAAGTGATGAGAGTCCGTGCGCAGCTACTACTATGTTATGTCGGGTAGTTTAGGATTCACAAGCATGCTTTATGTGTCGTGTTTATAATCTTAACGATAATTTAGGTTGCCAAATATCATTGACATCATTAAGTGAACATCTAGAAAGTTACATCTCACAATTTAGACTATTGATCCTTCTTTCTAAGAATATTCTCTACTAATCTCCTGATTTTCTGTTAATTATGTGTATATATACGAGCACCCGCGTCGCATGTATGATTCGCGAGCAGGGTATCCCTACTATTATGTTGATCGCGTCAAATGTTCGATTCATGAGTGGTGTAATAGATGCATCTATGGTTCGAGCCGTTCGACCCTTCGGCAGTGCACATTTATTATTGCGTCGTATCGGCCGTACGTTCACGGCATGTTATGTGATTGTTAATTGTTTGGTGTTTCTGTGGTTATTTACCTGTTGAATATCCTAGAATAATGAAATTTGTAATCTGTACTATAGAGGACTTGACACGTAAAGATAATTGCAAAGAAATTTGATGCTCCTGTCTTCATCATGTATTTATAAAATGCCATTCTTGCTTAGCCTTATATTTAAAACATATTATTTTGGCCCTAGTAAGTGTCATGTCGACCTCTCGTCACTACTTCTTTCAGATTCGGCAGGATACTTACTGGGTACATATTGCTTATGTACTCATGCTACGCTCTGTACTTAATTGTACAGGTTCTAAGGCAGGTACATCTGGGTATCAGTCCGGAGCTCGTTCTTGATTTATACCTGGTCGAGGCTTCACGGTGAGCTGCTTCTCCTGACGAATTCCAACAGCACTTTAGAGCTTTTATTTTTGCTAATTTTGTCTATATTTTTCTCAGACAGTAGGACGAATTTTATTCCTTGCGGTATTAATCTACTGGATGCATGTAGACCTGTGACACTAGTTCATTGCACACACATTAGTGGATCATTCTTTTGGGATGTATTTATTAAATTATGCCATTTTTTTGGTTATTCAGCTTAAAATTTCCTAATTTATATGTTGTTACCGAAAATTATAAATTTACTCTAATTAAATGTTGGGAAATGTTTTTGGAAAAATGAATGAAACTCACCAGTAGATAAATGTTGGCTTGCCTAATAACGGCGTTGGGCGCCATCGCGACCTGGGTTAGGATTTAGGTCGTGAAAATATGGTATCAGAGCTCTGGATTCACGTAGGTCTCACGAGTTGCAGGCAAACCCAATAGAGTCTTGCAGATCGGTACGGAGATGTCTGTATTTATCTTCGGGAGGCTATAGGGTGTTAGGAAATCTCTCTTTATTCATCCTCTATCATGCAGTTAATAGTATTCTAATCTCACTCTTCTATTCTCTCGCAGATGGTGAGGACGCGCACAGATTCCAGACCAAGGATGGGCCGCTACCCCCACCAGCGAAGGCTCGACAGAGGTCGGGGGAGGGCACCGGCTCGAGGTACGGGACGAGGGCATCCCAGAGCTGCCCCAGTTGCACCATCAGTGGATCCAGCAGAGGATCCTACCATTGAGGAGCAGGGCAAGGCGCCCGCAGAAGATCCTTCCCCGTTAGACGTCATGACGGCGCAGGGATTTTAGGAGGTCATGGGCCGTATGATGCGGTTCATGGGCACCATGACTCATCCTGGTTTATTTCCAGTGGATCCGGCCACATCTCAGGCGGGAGGGGGAGCACAGAACCCTACTGTCCAGGCCACAGGGCACGCAACATCAGTATATTATACCTTGGGTACACTGCCCGTAGGCAGGGCCCAACCAGTAGCAGCAGCACCTGAGCCCAGACCAGCTGCGTACGGTGATCCGCAGAAGCTATTAGACAGATGGACTAGACTGCACCCTCCTGTCTTCGGAGGCGAGCGTCATGAGGACGCCGAGAACTTTATTGATAGGTGCAGGGAAAGACTGCACAACATGAGGATACTGGAGTCCCATGAAGTTGACTTCACTACTTTCCAGCTAGAGGGCAGGGCCCGTAGATGGTGGCAGTCCTACATTCTTGGCAGACCGGCAGATTCTCCTCCCATCACTTGGGAGCAGTTCACTCAGCTATTCCTGGACAGGTATATTCTATCCTCTGAGAGGGAAGAGCTGCGGTATCAGTTTGAGCAGCTGGATCAAGGTCAGATGTCAGTTACTGACTACGAGGCTAGGTTTTCTGAGTTGTCTCGTCATGCACTCATGATACTTTCTACTGACGCAGAGAGAGTGCGGAGATTTGTAGCTGGATTGCACTCAGGTATTAGGGCCAACATGGCCCGGGAGGTGGAGATGGGGACTCCTTATCAGCTTGTGGTAGAGATTGCTCGCAGGATTGAGGGTTATCGGTCGAGGAGCAGAGAGCAGGTGCAGCAAGATAAGAGAGCTAGATTTTCTAGGGATTTCAGAGGCGCTCCAGCCAGGGGCAGAGGTCAGTTTGGTAGGGCCCAGCGTAGTAGGCCACCATATTCAGCACCTCCACCACCTCCTCGAGGTGCTCCGACGAGGCCTTATTTCAGTGCTATTCCGGTAGTTCTTATCGCCCTCCATCCATTCAGGGTTCCTCCGGCGGCTATTCTGGTCATTAGGGGTCTCCCAGCCCTTATTTCAGTGCTATGCCAGAGAGCTCATACCGTACTCCAGCTATTCCGGGTTCTTCAGGGCAGTAGGCTATGGTGCCGAGAGGTTGTTATGAGTGCGGGATCCAGGCCATATTAGTAGGACTTGTCCCAGGCTTCAGGGCAAGTCCGTTTAGTAGAGTCATCAGCCTATGGTTTCAGCACCGGCGGTTCGGCCACCCAGAGGTGGAGGACAGGCTGGTAGAGGTCGTCCTAGAGGTGGAGGCCAGGTAGGTGGAGCCCAGCCAGCTCCTGTTCATTCCGGTGGAGGTCATTCATCTGGCGCTCCATCTAGATTCTGTGCTTTCCCCTCCAGACCAGATGCAGTGGCCTCAGATGCCGTGATCACAAGTATCATTTCAGTATGAGGTAGAGATGCATCAGTATTATTTGACCTAGGATCCACTTATTCATATGTGCCAGCCTTGTTTGCTCATTTCCTGGATTTTCCTTGTGAGTCTTTGGTTACTCATGTTTATGTGTCCACTCTTGTGGGCGATTCTGTGGTGGTGGACCAGATTTATCGGTCCTGTGTGGTTACATTCTATGGGTTCGAGACCAGAACAGACCTTTTGTTGCTCGATATGGTTGATTTTGAGATCATCCTAGGCATGGATTGGCTATATTCCTATCATGCCATTCTTGATTGCCATGCCAAGACTGTTACTCTAGCCATGCCCGAGTTGCTGAGATTGGAGTGGAGAGGTTCCTCAGTTAGTGCAACTAGTCGGGTCATTTCTTTCCTGAAGGCTCGACGTATGGTCGAGAAGGGTTGTTTGTATTATCTTTCTTATGTGCGGGATAACCACCGCCGAGTCTCCGACGATTGATTCAGTGCCAGTAGTTCGAGAGTTTGCTAATGTGTTTCCTTTAGACCTTCCAGACATGCCATCGGATGGTGACATTGATTTTTTCATTGACCTAGCTCTAGGAACCTAACCTATATCTATCCCCGCATACCATATGGCTCCGAAGAAATTAAAGGAATTGAAAGAACAGCTTGAGGAGTTGTTAGCTAAGGGGTTTATTAGACCGATTGTATCGCCTTGGGGTGCTCCAGTGTTATTTGTGAAGAAGAAGGATGGGACTATGAGGATGTGTATTGACTACCGCCAGTTAAACAAAGTCACCATCAAGAACAAGTACCCGTTGCCGTGTATCGATGATTTGTTTGACCAGTTGCAGGGTGCTCGGGTGTTTTATAAGATTGACTTGAGATCATGGTACCATCAGCTGAAGATTCGGGACTCGGATGTTCCGAAGACTGCCTTCCGTACGAGATATGGTCATTACGAGTTCCTGGTGATGTCCTTTGGTTTGACTAATGCCCCGCAGCGTTTATGGATTTGATGAACAGAGTGTTCAGGTCTCATATTGATTCTTTTGTTATTGTCTTCATTGATGACATTCTGTTTACTCATGTAGCCTGGGGGAGCACGAGCAGCATTTGAGAGTTGTGCTCCAGACTTTGCGAGAACAAAAGTTGTACGCTAAGTTCTCCAAATGTGAGTTTTGGTTGGATTCTCTGGAATTCTTGGGACATATGGTATCTGGAGAGGGTATCAAGGTGGATCCTAAAAAGATTGAGGCAGTTCAGAGTTGGCCACCCTACTACAGCGATAGAGATCAGGAGCTTCTTGGGACTGGCAGGTTATTATCGCCGGTTTGTGGAGGGTTTTTCATCCATTGCAGCCCTTCTAACTAGATTGAACCATAAGAATGACCCATTTCAATGGTCCGACGAGTGTGAGGCGAGATTCCAGAAGCTCAAGACGGCATTGACCTTAGCACCAGTTCTGGTGTTGCCTTCCGGTTCTGAGATGTATACAGGTTATTGTGACGCTTCACGGGTTGGTTTGGGATGTGTGTTGATGCAGGAGGAACGAGTTATTGTATATGTTTCACGGCAGCTGAAGGTTCATGAGAAGAATTACCCTGTGCACGATTTGTAGTTGGCGGCGATTGGTCATGCTCTTAGGATTTGGAGGCACTAATTTTATGGGGTACCTTGTGAGGTTTATACAGACCATCGCAGTTTGCAGCACTTGTTCAAGCAGAGAGATCTTAATTTGAGGCAGTGTAGGTGGCTTGAGTTGTTGAAGGATTATGACATCACCATTCTTTATCACCCGGGCAAGGCGAATGTTGTTGCAGATGCCTTAAGCAAGAAGGCAGAGAGCATGTGTGGCTTGGATTTCATTTCAGCAGAGGAGAGACCACTAGCTTTAGACATTCAGTCCTTGGCTAATCGCCTGGTGAGGTTGGACTTTTCAGAGCCCAGCCGGGTTCTTGCACGTGTGGTGGCTCAGTCTTCATTATTGGGGGAGATCAAAACTCGGCAGTATGATGATCTGCACTTGGTAGCTCTCCAGGAGACAGTGTTGCAGGTGGTGCCAAGGAGGTTTCTATTGGCAAGGATGGTGTTCTGAGACTTCAAGGTCGCTTATGTGTCCCTAATGTTGGTGGCCTGAGGGAGAGGATTCTAGATGAGGCTCACAGCTCACGGTATTCTATTCATCCTGGTGCTACAAAGATGTATCGTGACTTGAGGCAGCATTTCTAGTGGAGGCGGATGAAGAAAGACATAGTGGAGTATGTGGCCAGATGTCTAAATTTCCAACAGGTTAAGTATGAGCACCAGAGGACAGGAGGCCTACTCCAGCAGATGCCTATACCTGAGTGGAAATGGGAGCGCATCACTATGGACTTTGTAGTTGGGTTGCCACGGACTTTGCGGAAGGTTGATGCGATATGAGTTATTGTGGACAGGTTGACCAAGTCGGCACATTTCATTCCAGTAGCTACTACTTACACTTCTGAGAGGTTGGCCTAGATCTACATTCGGGAGATAGTTCGGTTGCACGGTGTGCCTGTGTCCATTATATCAGATCGAGGTCCTCAGTTCACCTTGCATTTCTAGAGAGCAATACAGAGTGAGTTAGGCACCTGGGTAGAGCTCAACACAACATTCCAGCCTCAGACCGACGGGCAGTTGGAGCGGATAGTTCATATATTAGAGGACATGCTCAGAGCATGTGTGATTGACTTTGGAGGGCAGTGGGACCAGTTCTTGCCTTTGGCCAATTTTTCTTATAATAACGGCTATCAGTCCAGAAATGAGATGGCTCCATTTGAGGCCTTGTATGGTCGGCTATCGCTCTCCCCTTGGATGGTTTGAGCCTGGCGAGGCTAAGTTATATGGCACCGATCTGGTGAAAGATGACTTGGAGAAAGTAAAGTTGATCCAGGAGAGGCTTCGCACAGCACAGTCCAGACAGAAGAGTTACGGGACCAGAAGGTGTGTGATGTATCATTTATAGAGGGCGAGAAGGTTCTGTTGAAAGTCTCGCGGAGGAAGGGTATTATGAGGTTTGGGAAGAAGCGCAAGTTGAGCCCAAGGTTTATAGGTCCATTCGAGGTGTTGAGGCGAGTTGGGGAGGTTACTTACGAGCTTGCCTTACCTCCTAGTTTATCAGGAGTTCATCTGGTCTTTCATGTATCCATGCTCCGGAGGTACCACGCCGACTTCTATCACGTAATAAACTTCAGCACCATCCAGCTAGACGAGAAATTAGGTTACGAGGAGGAGCCAGTTGCTATCATTGACAGGCAAGATCGCCAGTTAAGGTCCAAGAGGGTTTCCGCCGTAAAGGTCCAGTGGAGGGGCCAACCAGTCGAGGAGGCGACTTGGGAGTCCGAGGAGGACATGCGAAGCAGATATCCACACTTATTCAGCACTCCAGGTATGATTCTAGACTCGTACGAGGAGGAACGTTTGTGTAAGAGGTGGAGAATGTAACGACCCGACCGATTGTTTTGTGTTCTAGGACCCCGTGACCCTAAATGAGACTTCCCGTAGTTTGTTTTTCTGATTTATGACTTGCGGGGACGGGTGGTTCGAAGTTTGGAGGAGTTTGGGGTGGTATAGGAATACATAGTCCCTTAAGGTTGGCCTTAAAGGCCAAGTTTGACTTCGGTCAACATTTTTGGTAAACGACCTTGGAATCGAGATTTGAAGGTTTCGGTAGGTTTGTATGATGATTTCAGACTTGGGCGTAGGTTCTGGAACGGATTTTGGATGACCCGGGAGCGTTTCGGCGCCAAACAGTGAAATATGATTCCTTAAGTTCAAAATTAAGGTTTAGAACGTGATTTTGTGTTATCGAGGTCCGAATGGAATTCCGAGACTGGAAATAGTTTTGTTATGTCATTTATGACTTGCTCGGAAAATTTGGTGTCATTCTAAGTAGTGTAGGTAGGTTCGGCGTGTTGAAGGCGAATTCAAGAACTTAAAGTTCTTAAGTTGGATCCAATAGGTTTTGGGGTATGATTTTTAGATTTAGCGTTGTTTCGGACGTTCCGAAGGCTCGAGCGAGTCCATATTATGATTTATAACCTTTTGGTATATTTGGAAGGGGCCTCGGGTGGGCCCGAATGCCATTCGGACATTGCGCGAGGTAAAAACCAGCCTTAGAATAACTACTGGTGCACCAGATCTGGTGCGACTGCATTTGCGAAGGACCAACCGCAGCTGCGAAGACCGCAGGTGCGGTCAACGCCTCGCAGGTGCGACCTCAGAGGGGGCTGCCCAGTTCCGCAGGTGCGACCACTGGCCCCTTCCCATTATTCCGCAGGTGCGAGATTTTTCTCGCGGATGCAAGACCGCAAGTGCGAAAAACCTGAAGGCAGTGAGGTTGTTTAAAATACGGGACTTAGTCATTTTTTTAACCATTTTTCTTCATCTTGGACGATTTGGAGAGCTTGTAAAGGAGAGATTCAACCTAGCAATTGTAAGGTAAGTAAATCCTACCATAAAGTGAGTTTAATACTTGAATTTTTGGGTAGATTAACACATTAAATTAGTAGAAATCACGGGTTTAGAGTAAAACTTAGGGTTTTGATAGAGAATTTACCAAGGAATTTGTTATGGAATCATGCAAAAACTATATAATATTGATCCTTAGGTTATGGGTGATTGTTTTTCTTGAAAATTTCCGGAATCCGAGCATGTGGGCCCAGGGGGTGTATTTTGGGATTTTGCAAATTAGGTTGAAATAATCATTTATATAGGGGAATTGTGGACTTTTGAGCTTATATTGATTTATTTATGCGATGTTGGGCTAGCTTCGAGTCCTGGGTGACTAATTTGGAGTTTCGGGCGCGTTCTTGACCCGGAAAGTAGGCTTGACACGAGTTAAGTCTCCTTTCTAAACTCGTAAGAGGGAGTTGTCCCTGTAGGTGAATATAACGAATTAAATGCTATTATTTGTAGGGGTTACGCACGCACGAAGTGACGAGAGTCCGTGCGCAGCTAATACTATGATATGTCGGGTAGTTTAGGATTCACAAGCATGCTTTATGTGCCGTGTTTATAATCTTAACGATAATTTAGGTTGCCAAATATCATTGACATCATTAAGTGAACATCTAGAAAGTTACATCTCGCAATTTAGACTATTGATCCTTCTTTGTAAGAATATTCTCCACTAATCTCCTGATTTTCTGTTAATTATCTGTATATATACGGGCACTCGTGTCGCATGTATGATTCGCGAGCGGGGTAGCCCTACTATTATGTTTACCGTGTCACATGTTCGATTCGTAAGCGGTGTAATAGATGCATCTATGGTTCGAGCCGTTCGACCCTTCGGCAGTGCACATTTATTATTGTATCGTATCGACTGTACTTTCACGGCATGTTATGTGATTGTTAATTGTTTGGTGTTTCTGTGGTTATTTACCTGTTGAATATCCTGGAAGAATGAAATTTGTAGTCTGTACTATAGAGGACTTGACATGTAAAGGTAATTGCAAAGAAATTTGATGCTCCTATCTTCATCATGTATTTATCAAATGTCATTCTTGCTTAGCCTTATATTTAAAACATATTATTTTGGCCCTAGTAAGTGTCAAGTCGACCTCTCGTTACTACTTCTTCAAGATTAGGCGGGATACTTACTGGGTACATATTGTTTATGTACTCATGCTACGACTCTGTACTTAATTGTACAGGTTCTGAGGCAGGTGCATCTGGTTATCAGTCCGGAGCTCGTTCCTGATTTATACCTGGTCGAGGCTTCACAGTGAGCTACTTCTCCTGACGACTTCTAGCAGCACTTTGGAGCTTTTCTTTTTGCTAATTCTGTCTATATTTTTCTCAAACACTAGGATAACTTTTATTCTTTTCGGTTTTACTCTACTAGATGCATTTAGACTTGTGACACTAATTCCTGGCACACACACTAGTGGACCATTCTTTTGGGATGTAGTTACTAAAGTATGCCATTTTTTTTGTTATTCAGCTTAAAATTTCCTAAGTTGTATGTTATTACTGAACCTCATAAATTTACTCTCATTAAATGTTGGGAAATGTTTTTTGGAAAAATGAATGAAACTCACCAGTATATAAATGTTGGCTTGCCTGACAACGGCGTTGGGCGCCATCGCGACCTGGGTTAGGATTTGGATCGTGACAAAATACCGCACCTACTGTTATAATGCAATGCCGTTCGGACTAAAAATACTGGTACAACTTATCAACGCCTAGTAAACCGAATGTTCGAAGAACAAATAGGAAAATCAATGGAAGTTTATATTGATGACATGTTAGTTAAGTACCTGCGAGCAGAGGACCATTTGAAGAATTTACAGGAAACTTTTGATATATTGAAGAAGTACAATATGAAGCTCTACCCATAAAGTGTGCGTTCGGGGTCGGCTCGGGCAAGTTTCTTGGCTTCATTGTATCCAATCGGGGGATCGAAATCAACCTTGATAAAATCAAAGCTATCGAGGATATCACGGTAGTAGATAATGTAAAGGTCGTGCAGAGGCTAACGGGGCGCATAGCCGCCCTAGGGCGATTCATTTTGAGATCATCATATAGGAGCTACCAATTCTTCTCGCTACTAAATAAGAAGAATAACTTTACATGGACTCTGGAATGTCAACAGGCCTTGGAGGAACTAAAGTGGTACTTATCGAGCCCGCCGCTGCTTCACACTCCAAAAGAAGACGAGCAGCTTTACTTATATTTGGTAGTCTCGGAGATAGTGGTAAGTAGAGTATTGGTCCAAGAAGAACATGGTACACAATTCCCTGTCTATTATGTTAGTTGGACCTTAGGTGAGGCCGAGACCAAATATCCACACTTAGAAAAAATAGCGATTGCTTAAATAAGCTCCTCTAGGAAACTAAAACCATATTTTCAATGTCATATAATATGTGTTGTAACAACTTACCCACTTCAAAATATTTTGCACAAACCCGAGCTTTCGGGCCGATAGGCCAAATGGGACGTAGAAATGAAAATGTCAAAGGCATGCACCAATGATTCATCAACCCGGGGAACAACTCCATTTGGTCTTATCCCCATGGCCATTCATGAAATGAGGGATGGACATCGTCTACCCTCTCTCATCGATCCCAGTTAAAGTCAGTTTATTTTTTTTATAACTGACTATTTTTCTAAGTGGGTTGAAGCACAGGCTTTCCAGGAAGTCATGGACTTTATTTGAGACCACATCATACGTCAATTCGGGATGCCCTCCGATATTGTGCGTGATAACGAAAAACAGTTCATCGGCAGCAAGGTGACTAAATTTCTCGAGGATCACAAGATCAAAAGGATCCTATCAACACCTTATCACCCTAGCGGGAATGGACAAGTCGAATCGACCAACAAAACCATCATCCAAAATCTTAAGAAAAGACTGATCGACTGCATAGGAGAATGGAGAGAAATACTACCCAAGGTACTATGGGCATACCGCATGACATCAAAATCCAGTACCGGAGCAATACCTTTCTCATTAGTTTATGGCACCGAAACTCTAATCGTGGTCGAGGTCGAAGAACCTAGCATCAGGTTTCTATATGCAACAAAAGAGTCAAATAACGAGGTCATGAATATGAGCCTAGAATTGTTGGATGAAAGACGCAAAGCCGCCCTTGTCCGATTGGCCGCCCAAAAATAGCGGATCAAAAGGTAGTACAATCGAAGAGCCAATCTCGACATTTTAACATCGGGGACTTGGTGCTAAGAAAAGTCACCCTCAACACCCAAAATCCAAATGAAGGAAAATTGGGTCCGAACTGGGAAGGACCATACCAGATTATCGAAGTCACCGGAAAGGGATCCTACAAACTCGGTGTGATGAACGGCGAGCAACTACCGAGCAATTGGAACATATCACACCTAAAATGATATTACTGCTATGGTACCCACCCACCCCCCTTCCATTTTCATTTATATTTTAAACAAACTCTTGCAGGAGGTCAACCAGAAACAACGATGGATTTTTCGACACGAAGTCTTTAGGTCTGAAAGCACGCGTTGCACTTTTTTCCCTTAGACCGGTTTTGCCCCAAATGGGTTTTTCGGTGAGGTTTTTAATGAGGCAACCATTGATCGTGCTAACTTAGAATAATTCAACAGTATCCGAGTCTTCTTTGCAATCAACCTCGAATACTGGGGGCATTGCTCTCGAATATCAACTTTGTTGCAAGGAAATTACTTCATAACAACGGGGTCTAGATAGGTGAATTTGTAAGGGCCAAACGGTCAAACAAACCGTGCCTATGTAGGTTGCTCGCCCTGGCACAGAACATGTACGGATGTATAATCATTTTTCGCAAAAACAAAGAAAAGTATTTTTCCTTGCCAATATTTCATGCCTTATAAAAGTTTTTCTACTTTATAATTCCATACTGTCGATCTATTATCGAAACAAGCCTAAGGTCCGATCATAACCAGAGTTCAAATAATCACCCCCACCCCCGGGGACTACCGCCCAAATAGTAAATTCGAACAAGAACGAATTATCAAAACATCGAGGTCATAAGACCTTTTAGGCAACCCTCGAACTTTAAAGGCCACGGCCACCCTACTCGGGGACTATTACTTCGGGCAAGCTCGAAGTAAGTGGGAAAATAATCCCAACAGGCAGATCCCATACTAAGAGGCTACGGCCGAATTAAAACGGTTCAGAGACGTCTGAATTCCGAAACAAAGCATGCCTTCGAATTCTTTCATAACCGGTTTTAAATGCTACCCCCGGCAAAGTCATAAAAGGCTTCGATAATATCGAGCATCAAAAATTCTAATGGATGCAAAGGTTGTTCGAACTCTCGGACAATTCCTTATTATTTTATGCTAAGTCATTCCAAGTTTGTAAATACAAATGATAGAAACTTTTTCAAGCCGAAAATAGGAGAAAGCCTTACTTATATAAACAATTTTTTACAAAGGACAGATCGACCTAATACAAAAACACAAAGGCCTAAGGGCTGTTTTTACTTCGAGCTCAAGTGATCATTCTTGCTCAACTAGAAAACCTAAGGGTTGCCTTATTTTGAGTCCGAGCAGAACCTCGCTTAATCATAAAGCCTAAAGGCTACACTGGTTCGATTTTCAAACAAGTCAATCTCGGACCTTAGAATACAACTCTATAACTTTATGCTAAGGCATTCCGGCATTTGTGTAGATTAGTGAAAATGAATGGACTTAGAAGACATGAAAGTGAAAGAAGCTTTATATATATATATATATATACACACACAACTTAAAAGTCATTTACAAGGGCAACATGGCCCGAAGGAAATTCTCTACAAAAAGCCGAAATAGGTCTCGGCAGAGACACAAAATATAAAATCCTAAAGGGCCTAATCATCTCCAGGGGAGACATCTTCACCCTCGGGGCCTTCTCCACTTTCAGATCCGCTCAGGATCTCGGAGTCATCGTCATCAAGATAATCCAACCTCTTGGCTTCAGTTTCGAGCTCTTTAGCACTCTCGATCTCGGCCGTAAGATCGAATCCCCGAGCATGGATATCCTTGAGAGTCTCCCTCTGTGACTGGCATTTGGCGTGCTCAACAACCCAATTTTCTTGAACTTGAGCAGCTTCGGCAACTTCCTTTGCTCAGACCTGAGCAACTTCAGCATCACTCTGATAGATAGCCATCATTGCATCAGTGTTGGCCTTGGTCGCCTCGACCTCCGATTTGGACGCCCCAAGCTCTGTGACTAGATTCTCCCGATCGGAAATTGTCGAATCCAACAGAGACTAGAGTTCCTCGATTTTCTTGGGTTGCACCAAGGCTTTCTCTTTCATGCTCCTGAGTTAGATTTCGGTCGAGGCCAGTTGGGCTCGGGCGTCCTCCTTTTCTGAGGCAAGGTGATCCATGTTCTTCTTCCACACCTCGGCCTCAGTATTCACTACATCTACTTCCTCACGAAGTTGCCCGATCACATCGATATTTTATTGGACCTGCGGTCCTGAACCGTTATCTACCACGCCCGAGTTAGTGCCATTAACTTCAAATATTCTTCTTACTTGCTCGGCCAATTCATCATGTTCTTTCTGAGCCACTTCTAGCTCAGCACGAAAGCCTTTTGATTCTCCTTCTCTTTGCTCACTGAAAATCTTGAAGACATCTTTTTCCTCAGTGAGCCCTTGGATCTCGGGGCAAGTCTCCAACTCCTGAGCTTCAAGTATCGTCGACTTAGAGAATGAAGGAAATGATGTGGAATCCCCGATATCTATTACCCTAAGTGAGTCTTATGGGGGATCTCCCTCATCTCGGGGAGCGTCGAGCGTGATCTCTGTACCAGCGCCAATCGCCTCCTCGGTAGCCTTCTCGCCTCGAGGTGATACTTCTTCAGCTCTTTCTGGCTCAGGGACTCCGGACAAGGTTTCCCCCTCAATCTCATCGAGTCGAGGTAAATCAGTTGTAGCTTTCACCGGCTCAGTAGCTCCTCGAGTCTCGGCGTCAGCTCGTACACGGGCCACCAGCTCGGAGTCATCATCTTCTTCTTCTTCTTCCTTTTCATCCCTTAGCCTTTGGACCGACTCCAAAGTTATAGGAATGATGACCCCCTTAGGCTTGCGGGTAGCTTTCTTTTTAGGAATTTACCCCTCAGAATCTGAAGCCCTTTTCCTTTTCTTCTTCTTCACCGACTTCGAGGTAGATGGTGGGGGGAGGATATCTTTATCACCAGATACGGGCCTCATCGTCACCTCCTTTCCGAGACCTAAAAAATAAAGAAAATGAATAAGCCTAGGAAAGTATTTAAACAATGGTCAATTTATTAAGTCAGGAAAAAAAGTTTACCATGACTACTAGCTAGGGTTGTGCATAAAATTTGGTAAATACCGAATTACCATACCAAAACAGAAAATTTTGGTATTCGGTATTCGGTATTTTTGTATTAGGTACGGTATTTGGTTTAAGTTTTAAAAAAATGGTATTAGGTATGGTATTTGGTATTTTAAAATAAAATACCAAAATACCGATATCGTACCGAAATATATATTGTATTACACAATACACATTTTATTAATTATATAATGATATAAGAAATCTAAAATTTTACTTTTCTTTATTCTCTAAGTTTATCAATTAACTCTAAGAAAGTAACAAGACATTTCTCTAAGTTTTCTCTCTCTAGGTTGGTATTTGCTGGTTTTGGACAAAATTTTTGTCAACAAACGTTTTTAGTTTTGTAATTTTGAGTAACTTAATAAGAATATTAACGTCTATGACTCTATGCACTTGTTAGTATTCAAATCAAATAAACCGAAGTTATCGAACCTAATAAACTGAAAGGAGAAAAACTGAACTATACCGAATTTAATTAGGTACGGTATTGGTATAGCATTTTACGAAAGTGAATACAGAAAATACCAAACCAAAATATCTATATACCATACCGTACCGACCGATGAACACCCCTACTACTAGCCTCTCACCGACCCTTTGACAAATCGCGCCATGTGCGCTCGGCATGCATCGATTGCGATACCAGGCTCCTGACCTAGTTCTCGAGCTGGGGAACTGCACCCTTCATCAAGGCAGCAGCTGCATCAAGTAGAACGTCGATGAGAAAGGATGAAAAAAGAATGAATACACTAAATACAAATCGAGGACGGAGTTATACTTACGTTTCATATTCCATTTCTCGGGAAATGGCATACTCTCAGCCAGGATTAAGTCTGTGGTCCTCACTCGAACAAACCGGCCTATCCAGCCACGGTCTTTGTCTTCATCTATGCTCGAGAAAGGTGCCCTGGTGGCTCGACATTGAAGCTTTATTATCCCACCTGGATAGAGTCGAGGGTTGTACCGTCATATGAGATGGTCGAGGGTGAAAGGAAGCCCATCAATTTTGTTCACAAAGTAGCGGAGCAATATCACTATCCTCCAGAAAGAGGGCTGAATTTAGCAAAGGATCACCTCGTTATTTTTGCAGAAGTCAACGATGATCGGATCGAGGGGACCCAACGTGAAGAGGTAAGTGTAGACACTTAGGACCCTTCCACGTGGGTGGTGATTGCTTCTTTTGGAACCGGGACCACCACATGTTTGTTAACCCATTAAAAAACAACAATATTTGTCAAACTAAGTATTTTTATATGAATATTTAATAATTAAAGCATGTATAGTTATGAAAATTATTTATTTAATTCTATTATACCCAAAAATAAGTGACTAAGAAAACAAACATATATAATAATAAACTAACATATAAAATAAGAAATAAATATACAAAATAAGAAACTAACATATAAAATAATAAACAAAAATATAAAATATAAACTAACATATAAAATAATAAATAACATATAAAATAATAAACTAACATATAATATGGTAAACCAATATATAAAATAATAAATTAACATATAAAATTATAATATAGAAAATGTATTAACCTAAGTAAAAATACAACAACAACAACCCAGTAAAATCCCATCAGTGGGTTCTGGGGAGGGTAGAGTGTACGAAGACCTTACCCCTATCCTAGAGGGGGTAGAGAGGCTGTTTCCTAGAGACCCTCGGCTCAGAGACAATAGATCTGTGACAACAAAACCCGAAAAATAATATCAGGAACGTGAGAGACAAACAATAAATGGAAAAGCAGTAACACAAATATTATGTAAAAGTGTAAAACACAACATATATCACTAGCAGTGCTAGACAAAACACTATCATACTCGTTAGTACAAAGAGGGACACCGGGACAAAGAGGAAAACCGCTTGACTACCCTTTAACCTACAACCCTAATGCTCGACCTCCACACCTTCCTATCAAGAGCCATGTCGTCGGAAATCTGGAGTCGCGCCATGTCCTGTCTGATCACCTTGCCCCAATAATTCTTAGGTCGCCATCTACCTCTTCTCGTACCTGCCAAAGCCAACCGCTCACACCTCCTAATCGGGGCATCTAGGCTTCTCCTCTACACGTGTCGGAACCATCTAAGTCGCGCTTCCCGCATCTTGTCATCCACCGGAGCCTCGCACACCCTCTCCCGAATATCTTCATTCCTAATCCTATCCAGCCTAGTGTGCCTGCACATCCATCTCAACATCCTCATTTCAGCTACTTTCATCTTCTGGATCTGTGAATTCTTGACTGGCCAACGCTCAGCCCCATACAACATGGCTGGTCTAACCACCGCTCTATAGAACTTACTTTTGAGTTTCTGTGGCACATTCTTTTCACACAGGAATCCAGACGCTTAACTCCATTTCATCCACCCCACCCCAATACGATGCGTAACATCCCCGTCGATCTCCCCATCTCCCTGGATAACTGACCCTAAGTACTTAAAACTTTCTCTATTAAGGATGACCTATGATTCAAGCCTGACTTCCACATCCGCTTCCCCCATCACGTTGCTGAACTTACATTCCACATATTCCGTCTTCACCCTACTCAACTTGAAACCTTTATACTCAAGGGCCTGCCTCCATACCTCCAGTCTCCCATTAACGCCGCCTCGCGTCTCATTAATCAGAACTATATCATCAGCGAATAACATACACCATGGCACCTCTCCTTGGATATGGTAAGTCAGTGCGTCCATCGCCAGGGCAAATAAGAACAGGTTGAGCGCAAATCCTTGGTATAACCCCATAACCACCGGAAAAGGCTCTGAGTCACCTCCCACGGTCCTAACCCGAGTCATAGCTCCATCATACATATCCTTTATCGCTCTAATGTACGCCACTGTCACACCTTTCACCTCCGGACACCTCCAAAGGACGTCCCTGGGGACCTTGTCATACGCCTTCTCTAGGTCAATAAACACCATATGCAAATCCCTCTTCCTATCCCTATATTGTTCCACCAACCTCCTGATAAGGTGGATAGCTTCTGTAGTAGAACGAACCGGCATGAACCCGAACTGGTTTTCCGATACAGGCACCGCCCTCCTTATCCTTCCTTCCACCACCATGTCCCAAACGTTCATGGTATGACTTAGTAACTTAATACCCCTATAGTTGTTACAATTCTGGATCTCACCTTTGTTCTTGTACACCGGAACCATGTACTCCACCGCCACTCATCAGTCATCCTCTTCGTCTTGAAGATAACATTAAACAACCCAGTCAGCCACTCCAAGCCTGCTCTACACACATATCTCCAAAACTCTACTGGAATCTCGTCAGGTCCATTCGCTTTGCCCCGACTCATCTTACCCATCGCACCCACGACCCCCTCAACCTTAATGCGCCTACAATACCTAAAGTTGCGGTGACTCTCGAAGTGCCCCAACTTCTCTAACATGATGTTTCCATCTCCTTCTTCATTCAGAAGCTTATGAAAGTATGACTGTCATCTTTGCCTAATATGGGCCTCTTCCATCAATACTCGACCGTCCTCGTATCTGATGCACCTCACTTGATCCAGATCACGATCCTTCTTCTCTCTCGCTTTGGACAACCAAAATAACTTCTTCTCCCCACCTTTGCTCCCAAGTTCCTCATACAGCCGACCAAATGCAACAGTCTTAGCCTCTGTGACCACTAATTTCGCCTCTTTCCTAGACTCCTTACATCTTTCTCTATTCGCTCTCCTCTAATCCTCGCCGGTGCTCTCTACTAACTTAATGTAAGCCGCTTTCTTGGATTCCATTTTACCTTGGACCACTCCATTCCACCATCAGTCGCCTTAGTGCGTGCCAGAGTAGCCTTTCAAAACTCCCAACACCTCTCTTTCTTCCTCCCTTATACAGTCCATCGTCGTCGTCCACATAGAGCAAGCGTCCCCACCACTCTTCCAGGCACCCATAGTTGTCATCCACCCCTCCAACTCTCGCGTATTATACTTAGACAAAGCTCCCCACCTGATCCTAGTCTGACCCCGTACAAACCTCTTCTTCCTCTTCATCAAGATACTGAAGTCCATCACTAGGAGTATATCTTGAGTTGCAAGGTTCTCACTCGGGATCACCTTGCAATCCTCGCACAACCCATTATCACACCTCCTGAGGAGTAGATAGTCAATCTGAGTCTTAGCCACCATACTCTAGAAAGTAACCAAATGTTCTTCCCTCTTCGGAAGCATAGAGTTCACGATCACCAACTCAAAAGCTCTAGCGAAATCCAATAGTGAGGTACCACCCCCATTCCTATCACCAAAGCTGAAGCCACTGTGCACCTTACCATAGCCACAAACAGACGACCCAATATGACCATTTAAATCCCCTCCTATGAATAGCTTCTCCGTAGGTTGAATACCACACACCACCTCATCCAGCACCTCCCAAAATCGCCTTTTAACCTCCTCGTCCAAGCCTGTTTGCGGCGCGTAAGCGCTAATGACATTCAAAGTGCTCCCTCCAACTACTACCTTAATCTTCATCAATCTGTTATTCACCTGTCTAACCTCTACCACCGACTCTCTAATCTCTCTATCCACCAAAATGCCCACTTCGTTCTTGCCTTTCACGACTCCGGAGAACCACAATTTATACCCGTCTACATTCCTCGCCTTCGATCCTACCCACCTAGTCTTCTGCACACACGTTATATTGACCCTCCTCTTCTGGAGAATCTTCGCTAGCTCTATAGACTTACCCATCAATGTCCCTATATTCCACGATCCAATTCTCACCCTACAGGCGACCTTGTTCTCTTTACCCCCTTTAGGCCCAGTCCCACCCTCTGAACCTTTACCTACCCCTCTCCTCACCACCCGACCTCCCCTAGGACATGACCCTACTCTGCCATTACAAACCACAGTCTTTATACCTACGAAGGTCTAAAAAGAAAAAGAAAAAAAACACATCACAGAACAACAAAGGGAGCAAATATTAACTACAAGCCCACTACTAGACTGATTAGAATAGTATGAAATACTACGATAACAAGTAATTAACACATGAGATAGAGAAACATTAGGCGGGAGGTACCAATTTTCGCGAATTTAACCTGGAACTTTCGACTTGGTATACTCCCGATGCTGGAGAACCTGGCGTATCGATGTTGCTCTACTACTTGTGTGAGTGCACCTCCCTACCGCCGCCAAGCAGCCACAAAAGTGATACCTACAAAACACACAAACATCCACAGAACAAAGAAAATAGGGGGAGATTAATTATGGAGTCAGTCAATCGGTGATGCGAGAAATACAATCTCTAAACAGCGGCACGACGACGGGGAGAAATTGACAGTGAACGGCACTGGCAGCGGCAGAGGGTGGCAAATTTATACAATTGCAGGAGAAAATGTTCCGTCAAATTTATAAGAATTTACCTCTCAATGATTCAAATTTAAAGTTAATAAAATGGAGCAATGGACTCAACTCAATTATTGTAATGAGTAAAGCGAAATAGGATATACTAAAAGCTTGTTTAGATGGAGAAAAGGTTCAGGGAAAGTGATGTATGTTTGAACTTTGAACTGCAAAACAGTTCGTCCGTTGGACTATTCTCCGGCGAGGTTTTTGGAAATATCCGGCAACAACGACGTTATTTTTTTCGGCGATGTTGACGGGAGTTTTTTGGGCAATCAGTTGTTTTCTTTAATTAAAAACAAAAGATTCACCCAGTTTTCAGTATTCAACAACAATGTTTGAATACTGATTAAATCAACCCCAAATTCAAGAACAGATGCAATTTGAGAAACTACAAAGAGTAGATGCAAATCAAAACAAGCAAATAAAGTAACAATATATAAGTAAAAAGCAAGTTAAATGAGAATCATAGACGTGAAGCGAAATTCGGGATCCTTTTCGCGGGAGAAAAAGTTGCCAGGTAAGTGACGTGAGGGTTTTTTGGTGGTGTAAATTGACTGGTGGAGAAGAAGAGGTGTATTCACCTATAGCTAAGAAATAATTCGTACTTGAAACACAAGTAACCTAAGTAACAATATGGTAAAAATATAGAATAAATTTTAATATTAAAGATATTGCAATATATTTAAAGATGTTGAGCAATTAAAAAGAAAAATACTTTAATTAATATTGTTCAATTTACAATCATCGTCATGGAGGTTCTGCCTGTGCATCCCGGACCTACATCGCTAGAGCTACTGTTGTTACAGGCCGAGCATAGGTCTTCATACATATGGGATGTGTACTGTTTGTCCTAGACATTCCGTGCCATAGATATAGACGATATGTGGGAGTTCATTAGGGCCCACCCACTGCATCCTTCAGGATACGGGTTTCTACAGGATCATAGAGATCGATCGGTTGTAGTTCGATTGGGCATTGATCACGGCTATGATAGCGCGGTGGTGACCGGTGACGCACACGTTTCATCTACGCATCGGTGAGGCTACCATCACGATTGAGGACGTGGAGGTTCTTTTTGGTCGACCGGTTGATATACTACCTGTAGCGTACCTGCATGCTCTTAGAGAATATACGTGATTGCATTACCTGCAAATGTTGTAGCGGCTCATCGATTTCCAGCCAATGAAGGAGACTGCATTGAGTGGGGCCAGTCATTTGCAGTTGACGCCCGTTCGGAAGCATGTGGAGGCGATGGATGCGGACATTACGGATGATTCACCGGCGGAGGTTATAGACCGTTGCACAATAATGTTGATGATGCTGATGTTTGGTGGTGTATTGTTCCCAAACACTTCCGGAAACCTAGTCAGCTTGAGATTTCTTCATCATCTTGAGTGGTTAGATGATTTACCTGGTTACAGTTGGGGTGCAACTGTTATAGGTTACCTGTATAGGCAGATGTGTGGGCGTGCATGGGCACCCACAAAGACGTTGCCGGATTTTTACCGCTGCTGCATGTGAAACATAGTCAATTCATTTCATAATTATAACATACATAGTAAAAAAATACCTTAAATTTTACGCCCACAATGTATATTAGGTTTGGGCTTGGGAGCGGTTCCTACATTTCCATCCACCTCTACCAACCACTGGTCCGCATGCACAACCTCCATCGTGTGGGTTGATAGGCGAGGCTACGAACGCGAGGTCAAGGCTCGACATCATCTCCCCTATTACAGAGATTTGTTGGATTTGCTTGAAGGCGCGCAGGTACATGTATACCTAAGTTTACATGGCCTGGCTTTACATGTGTTGTGTTTACTCACGATTCCTGTGTTTAATTAATAGTTCATATGGAGGCTATACAGTGACGCGCTCATAGCTGGTTTGCCCGATTATTGCTTTAGCGGCCGAGCTATGTGGATATCTTTTGTCCCACCGATATGTCTCGATATTTTCGAGCATCATGCCACCGAGTGAGTCCTTCGCCAGCTTGGTCGACCACAACTTGTACCTATTCTGCCCGCTTGTCTTAGGACACATTACCAACTGGATGATCGTTCTAGGGTCGACCAGACATATGTGGACTGGCTAGACGTCAAGATTGAGGTTTGGGTATGACCTGATTCCTCCACCCCTTGCACCTGAGTGTACGGATGGCGAGCATGATTATATGGGTTGGTATCGTAGCGTTACCTGACTTCATGTCAAGAATCCCGTTCATGGCGTTGGTGGTCAGTACATTCCATACGCTGGGAGGCATGCGGCACTAGTATGTTATTTGTTATACTTATAAGGATAAATTATCATTCCGTAATTAATATTTGACATGTTATACAGGCTATTGGTTTGCATCAGTTCTACCAGCTGGGACTGCAGATGTTGCAGCATACCGGCGTGGGAGCGACAACTTTGCATGAGTATGGTCATTAGGTTGCAGATCTGGCTGCCCGAACATTGAGTCGTGCCGAGATGATGAGCGATTAGAATACGAGGCTACTTATGTGCTTCTAGAGACTACCATCACGGGCCACCAGTGGATCCTGAACGTGGTAGACGTGGCAGGCGTGGCCATAAAGGAAGGGGTGTCCCACGAGGTCGTGGTGGTCGGTGAGGACGGGGTCCCGTAAAGGGGTGTTGAGGCACCCGTAGAGGATAACAGAGATGATCAGTCGGGTGACCACCCTGAGCCACACTATGCTCCTCATGATATGTCATCATTTAGCCTGCATTTGTCTCCACGGACTTCGCACTTGACCCTGTCAGCTCCATTGTTGATTGCAGGCACGACCATTATGCAACACGAGTGAGATCAATATTTTCCTGATCGACCAGGGCCATCGACGGTTGCTGAGGATCGTCCGATATGAGAGGTGCATAGTGGACGACGACTGAGTTATGGCTCATCATCGAGGGCTGCTAAGGATGTTTCGCATACTTCATCTACTCTAGTGCTATCCTGATGTTCTGACAGAGTAGTGTGTCGCTACTCAGGCGCATGTTTGTTTGTATTACTATTATTTCTATTTGTTTTTATCTCATTGATTAGTCATCAGTATCTAAATCATTTTCATTTTTTTAAAGACGCCATCATCGGCCGTCACAGAGGCAACTTTGTGCGATACTAACATTGTGATGACCCGATAGGTCATCTTGTGTTTTGAAACCTAATTCTATGATCTGAAGCCCTAAAAATCATGTTTTAGCCTTTCTCAATTTACGTGCGCAGTCCGAGCATTTTTCGAAAAGCTTTTATGTTGAAAACTGATAAAAATAAGAAATTTTGCCTAAAAACTTCATTTGAGTTGACTTCGATCAACATTTTTGGTAAACAGACTCGGATTCGTGTTTTGACGGTCCCTGTGGGTCCATATCGAGATATAGGACTTGGGCGTATACCCGAAATCAAAATCGAAAGTCCCTAGCCCGAGATATCAGAACTCGTCAAAATTTAATAGTTAAAGGCTTATTGAATTTGAAATGTTTGACCAAAGTTTGACTTTTTAAATAACGGGTCCGTATTTTGATTTCGGAACCCAGTATAGGTCCAATACCATATTTATGACTTGTCTTAAATTTGATAAAAAACATAGTTGATTAGACATGATTCGGACGTCCGGTTGTGAAAATAGGAATTTCAAAGTTTTCTTGAAAATTTCATTCGATTTGGTGTTCAATTCGTAGTTCTAGGTGTTATTTTGGCGATTTAATCGCGTGATAAAGTTTGTATGATATTTTTAGACTTACGTGTATGTTTGGTTTGGAGCCCCGAGGGCTCGGGTGAGTTTCGGATAGGCTACAGAGTGATTTAGACTTAGAATTTTTGCTGGTGTCTGCATTTTCTGGGAACTGGCCTCTGATCTCGCAATTGCGTTCAGAGTTTGCATTTGCGAACATCCCCATCTTTTGTCAGGTTCGCGTTTGCGAACCATTTATTTGAATTTTTAAAGTATGCCTAGGTCAGCCTAGGTTCGCATGTGCAACAATAAGGTCGCATTTGTGATGGAAACTGGGAAAGGGGATTCTTCGCATTTGCGAAGACATGGGTCGCATTTGCGAAGACATGGGTCGCATTTGCGATCCTATGATTTCCATATTTGCGAACATTTTGTTCACATTTGCGAAGGCAACAGAAATGTGGGAGTTTCGCATTTGCGAAGTTTTTCTTGCGTCGCATTTGCGACATCTGCAGCTGATGAAATAGGACTTAGACGGGATTTTTGGTTCATTTCTCAAATTTTCAAATCCTAGAACCCTAGAGGCGATTTTTCCAAGACCATTTCTTCACCAAAACATTATTAAGTGATCCTAACCCACTTTCTTTCAATTACCTATCACATTTCATGAATTTTCAACCTAGAATCTAGGATTTTCATGGTGGAAATTGGGAGTTTGGGTAGAATTAGGAATTTTTGCATAATTGGAATTTAGACCTCGAATTGAGGTCAGATTTCGAAACTAATTACATAATCGGGCTCGGGTGTAAATGGGTGAATTGATTTTGGTCCGACCCTCGGGTTTTGATCAAGCAGCCCTAGGGTCGATTTTTAACTTTTTAGGGAAAAACTTGGGGAATCTAAATTTATGTATTGTAATTGATTTCTTTAGCAATATCTGTATTATTAAGTTGTTTGTGGATATATACGAGTGGTTTGGAGGTGGATTCTAGAGGAACATCTGTAATTGAGCATTGAGTGGCATGTGGAGCGAGGTAAGTGTTGTGTCTAACCTTGACTTTAGGGAATTAGGAACCCTCGCCCTATTTGCTATACGAAATTCATGTGAGCGGCGTATATGTGAGGTGACGAGTACTTATGCGCCGCCAATTTATTTGTTTTGCCTATTTCTTACCTGTTCTTCTCATATTGTCTTTTTTCCTGCCTTGACTGTTACATGCTTTACTTGTATTCCCATGCCTAATTGCTATTTGATAGACATCGTTTCCCTCTATTAAAGGTATTAGTTATTCCGTAGCTTCATTATCTCCTATTATTACTTAAACTGGTTTATCGGTACTTTTATGGTATATTCTGAATTGGTCTCGCTCAGTAGTATTACTTGTGTGAATTCTCATAGTGTACAAGCTTCTCATTTGTTTCGGTTTGAAGTTTAAGTATTGTGAAGGGTTCTGTGATTTGAATTGTGAAAATTTCTATACATACTGAATAATTGATATTGATATGGTGAGATCGGGTTGCACGCCGCAACATGTGGAATAAGGGTGATATATTGATGAGGAATAAGGGTGAATTGATATTGTACGGAGGGATCGGGTTGCAAGCCGCAACAGGTGTAATAAGGGTGGATTGTTGGTGGAATAATGGTGAACTGTGATTGTGATTATTGTGATATGGTCGGATCGGGTTGCACGCCACAACACTTTTATTTATATTCTGTTGTTTATGTTATTATGAGGAAATAAGGGAAGAATATGATATATACGGTGGGATCAGGTTGCGCGCCGCAACAACATATGTATTTATGCTTTCCCTAACTGTGTTAGTTGTACGGTAGTCTTAATTGCACTTAAGGATTGATAGTATCTGAACACTGATGAAATACGTTTGAGAACTGTAGTTACTTATTGCAAGTTACTGCTTTATTTTATTGTCTTCCTTTCCGCCTTTATTATATAATGTATGCATGTTATATTGTGAGTGACCCGTTGTAGCCTCGTCATTCCTTCGTCGAGGTTAGGCTCGGCACTTACCAGTACATGGGGTTGGTTGTACTAATACTGCACTTTGCATTTCCTGTGCAGATTTTGGAGCTGGTCCGAGCTGATCTTGAGGTTGGCTGCACGATCCTTCTAATAGGAAACCAAGGTAGACCTATCGGCGTCCGCAGGCCTTAGCGTACCCTTCTACACCTCATACTTTACTATTTTTTTATTTTGAAAATAGTTGTATTCTTTTTAGACCTTTACTTGTAGTAAATTCTAGAATGTTCGTGAATGGTGGCTCTAGATTCTGGGTAGTACGTATATTTTGAAGTTGATATATATATTTCCGCGTTCATTTTCACTCGTTATAGCTTATTTGTTGTTAACCACCAAAAATGTAAAAGAATTGGCTAATGAATCTCTAACGTTGGCTTGCCTAGCAAGTGTAATGTTAGGTGTCATCAGGGTCCCGACGGTGGAAATTCCGGGTCGTGAGAGACATGCCGGAGACGAATGATTTTATTCAGGAGCCCGCCGAGACCATGGTATGACCATTAAAATTTTTTAGCTAACACGTACATTAGTAATTTATATTTCATATACTAAAATATCTTATTATTCTGTAGGCAACTGTTGGACCGACGACCGCTTCTACCGAGTCTGCCAGTGTTACCGACAATCATGCTGCAGCGCATCCTCCGATAAAGAGGCGACATGATGAGGATGATCCTGATAGTGTAGCCAGGCGTGATGGTATGCGCCTCAGGCCAGCCAATACTTTAAAGCATACAGGTTGTGGGACACATTGACATTTATTATATATATATATATATATATATATATATATATATATATATGACATCAAATATATAATAGCAACATTATTTATGTTTTACATAATTTGCGCATGTGTTTTTATTTCTTGGGTTATTTATTAGTTTAATACAACAACATAAAATAAAATAAAAACAACTTAACATAATTTAAATTCGATACAATTAATGATAATATTTGACACGTAAAACATAAAGATAAAATACTATACTCAACACATCTATGTGTTTGTTTAGTCACTACCGCCCATTATTCTGTGCTTCAACCACTTAAATTTTTCTTCCAACCTATTTTTTTCTTCCTCTGCCTCTTTTAGTTTCTCCTTCACTGCCGCAAGTTGTTGTTGTAGTTTAAAGATCTGAAGTTCGTATTCACCGGTCATATTCCAAACATAGTGCAAACATGATTTGTAGTATTCTTGGTTAATGGGTTCATCATACCATTCTTGAAATGCACATTGATTTTCGTCCTACCAATGAGGATTATAACACAATACTATTAATTAACATGTTATATAAAAAATATTAACAAACGTTTTTCTCAATATAATAACTTACAAGTTGTTAACAGATCCAGCATTTGCGCCCCAGATTGCAATTTGACCAACATGGCTACAAAATCGCATGTTTGCCACAATAACACCTTGGTACGTCATTGTGTCCAGACGTTTCAAATTCAAGAAAAATGAAAAATTAATAGAAAGCTTTTCTACTTGTTTCGTTAAGCGCAAATAATAACTAAAATACGCTAGTCTTTTATAGGCAGCTAATACACATAATGCATATTGGTGGCGCATTATGTTTCACGTGATAATGATTCTTTAGGGTACAAGATAACCTTTTCAGAACGTTAGTTTTTTGAGGTCGACAAGACAATACACATAACGCATATTGGTGGCGTGCTATGTTTCGCGTGATAATGATTTTTTAGGGTACAAGACAACTTTTTCAGAACGACGGCTTTTTCAGGTCGACAAGATAATACACATAACGCATATTGGTGGCACGCTATGTTTCACGTGATAATGATTTTTTAGGGTACAAGACAGTTTTTCAGAACAACAGCTTTTTCAGGTCGACCAAACAATACACATAATGCATATTGATGGCGCTCTATGATTCTTTAGGGTATAAGACATCTTCTTAAACTGAACCAAGAGATCTGTATTCAATGGCTATTTGAAGAAACATTACAACATAGATTTCAAAAATGCCACTAACATTTAATAAGTGGTTCACGAAGAGGCAAAAGGGTGAAGGTTGTTCAACAGATCTCCATGGAACACGTCTTAATACTATCGATCCCTACCTTCAAAAAAATATTCTAGGTTTCTATACTTATTTGGTTGATGACAAGTTGTATGGTGTTCTGCGTCACTTGAAAAATAATCCTATCAATATACACATTGATCTCAAAGTTGCAGGGCACATTATTGAGGGCTAAGCGCATTCTACACAGTCTGAAGGTATGCGAATTTGGGGCAAAAAACTACAATGGGTTCCCCTTTACTCAAAATAATGTGATTATGAATTACTATGTTGCTGGCATGGTCTTGTTGTGCCACAAGCATTGTCTGCAACCTTCCAAACAAACAAACACAAAGATGAACTAGAAGTGATTCGACATTTGATGAAGGAGATTCTAGAGATGGAAAAGGCACTAGCTATTCATCATGCAATGAATGATCTTAACTACCTGGGTAGGAACGGAGGATCAAATTATTAGAAAATGAAAAATTGCATAGAGACAATGATTATCATGATTTCCCAACAGAGGTCAAATGGGAAGGACTACCTAAGTTTCTACCATAGACGTTGGACATAGGAGTCCCATATTATTGTAGAAATCAAGCAAGTGGTCTTATTGATGATAGCGACGAAATATGATAAATGTGTGTCAACTGGGGCCTAAATTATGATGCCCTCGGTCCCGAATGGTATGTATACAATGTAGACGAAGAAAATGAAGACAGTGACAATGAAATAGTGCCAGACAACGACGATAATGTCGATGACAATTTTTTTTTCTTCGGGTGTATGTTAAATTGTTGTAATGAGGCATTAATGCTAAATATCAATTAGATTTAACACCAATGGAAACATAATTTTATTTCATACATTTTTCAAGCTGAACATATACATACACTTATTACAACAAATTACTGCAACAAAACACTACGTGTATCCTTGATAATTGGACACATTGGATGAACTTCCACCGGGAGTTGAATTACCACCGCTACCCAAACCAGTTGAAGGACATTTATGATGGTCGTGTCCTATTTGCGAATATATGCCACATTTATGTGCATAAACGGTATCACTAATATCAATTTGGTTCAGTATATGCGTTATTTTATGCACTTGTCATTGACGTACATAATTCTTGTTACACACCGTTTTAAATGGTTCCGACGGCTATAATGCTCAGCACCCACTGGCTGCAACTGTCCACTATAGGCATTTAAGTATGCAGCAACACTATATTCTTTATCAACGTACCTCGTTGCCATGAAACCTGTATGTTGAAAGCACTTCATGGCATGTAAGCATGTGATAGATGGACCATTTCCCGCAAGAGCATAACCTTCTGGTTTCATTGACGGTGTGTGTATTATTCCCCCGGTTATGATGAATAGTAGTGCGAACTTCAAAAATATTTCGCTCGTTGCAATACTGTAAAATGAATGCCATTGTGCTCGTTTCCTGTATTTCTCAAATATTTTCATTGGTATTAGCATAAAATCAACACTCATTTCCATCAATGACGATGCACCTCTAGATCTTTCAACAAACTTCTCTGCCATCCGCTTGAATGACATCCGCACCATGGCAGTGACAGGCAATCTACGTGCAGACTTCAATAATCCGTTGAAAGACTCTGACACATTTGTTGTGAGAATTCTCCATCTTTTGCCACCATTCGCATGAAAAGTCCACTTGTCAATCTCATGTCGCATCAACCAACTATAGGCTCCTTGGTCGTCCTGCCTGATCAATTCCATTCGCCTTCTGAATTTACACTTTCGGTGATCTGTTGCAGTCCTTGTTCAGATAAGCACTTTGGGAGTTGGCCTTCAGGTGCCTCACACAGTAACAGTGGCAGGCATATGGTTCCTGCCATGTACGCAAATTCTGTACATAACTTAAAATATTGCCATGTTGATATGATATTAGACAAATACTTGAACGTTGTCTGACAATGTGCTCCTTCAAGTAGTTCAAAAATAATGTCCATGTCTCTTGGCTTTCATTGACACAAATAGCAAATGCTAGGGAAAATATACTTCCATTAGCATCTACTGCAACGGCGATCAACAACTCAATATCATACTTTTCATAGACATGAGTGTCGTCTATGGATATTACCGGCCGACAATGCACAAAACCATCAATGGTTGGTTTAAATTCCAAGAACACATACCTAATATTCTCGGACTCCGCTCAAGCTTTCATTCAACAACAGTCCCGGGGTTAAGGTGTTGCAATGCGGTCATGTACCTGGGTAGAGAGGCAAAGGACTTATCCCAGCAATTGCAAACGCACGTTTGCGCCCGAGAAATGCCTTTCTTTTGGTAATGGTACATCCGTATACCTGGTGGAAAGATGTTGTACACTCTTTGATCTTGTACCTTATGGACGCTTTAATGTGTGAAATCATACAAGAGAAATCAAGTCAACATTCAAGTTAAAATAATTCTCACTGAATGTGTCCATTTTCATAATTGTGTGTGCCAATGTATTTATCCACAACCCACATATTTGTTTTCAGCTTCCTCGCACGCAGCATCCAATTACAACCTTGAAACCATCTATGACAAATAACCTTGTATACTTCTGGAGATGACTCATGAACCACGATCTCACGACACTCTTTTATGTTGTACATTCGCACCGCGCTGCTTAGGCACGCCTTATCAGCAAAAAGCATGCCTTTTGACAACACTGTTGCTCTAAATTCATCCCACATTGCTGTCCGAATTTCGTCAAGATCCATTGTGAGGGCATCCACATCCGGCATACTTGAAAAATGATCAAGGTATGGAATCTCCATTGAATGAAACGACACATGGGACTCGTACACTCTTGGTCTAACGGGAGATGGGGCATGCTCCCTCGTCAAATCAGGTTCAACATTCTCGTCCTCATCATCATCACCCTCATCATGGAAGGATGTGTCATCTACAGACTCATCGACATTGTTGTCATAATCACTATTCTCTTCCATACTCTGCGCATCTTCCAGATCCCGATTAAATATGTCGTCTTCGGGCAATTGAATAAGGACAAGACCTTCAAGTTGGTCGTTTTCACCGCACAACCAATAAAATACCGAGTTTCTCAAATTCATCCAAACTTTACATATAAACTTTATCACCTCACTTACAAATCATAATGTGTTGATATCCCATGATGCACATTATCCTATTAATGATGACTCCCGAATGGACCACCATGATTCAACACACCAAAACTAGGCATATTCCAACTGGCAATTGGTTCATAACTTGTAAAATTCATATTTGGCTGGTACCCCTTGTGGAATATATGAGTGTTAATACAAATTCAATACATAAAAATAAACATCGTAACACAAAGGAAAATTGAAGTTTACCACTCGGCTTGTGGATTATGTAAACTAGGGGAGAAATTATTTTCTCGCTCCTCATTCGCCCGCGGATATAAGTTTAGATCAGGCCAAACTCTTTCACCCGGAACCTGTTCGGCTAAAACAACTCCAAAATAACCACCCGATGATTGAGGGATATCCCTACTTTGCGACACCTCATTATTGCGAATGCCTTCAGCCTTGACGTACATTTCCAATATTTTTATCACAAGAAGTTCTCGGTGTTCATCTGGGGTCCTCAAAAAATCTTTCAGAGTTTTATCGTGTTCGATGTTAAACTCAGCATAGCAAGCAACCCCTTGCGGAGTAACAGAATGCGGATATCTTCGGTTACTTTAACATTCACCGAACATTTGCTCACACTCATTTTTTGACATAATAACTATACCAATGTATCGTACTCAATTGTAAGTGGCAACTTAGGGAGAACAACTATATCGTACTGAGTTATTCTCCACCACAACCTCATCCCCAATGAAATGTAACCCTAATTTTTCGCTCTTCGGACATTATGACAAAATATAAAATAGCTTAAGGAATAAATATTTAACGAACAAATATTTCGGAAGACTTGAAGAATCCTGAATGAATTTTTAAAAATTCATTAAACTCCTTAAATAAGAAAAAACTAAGTCCTGGGGGGAGGGGAGATATGCAATTATTTGATGTATAGCGTCTTAAATATGCGCGCTATACCCCTATGAATTATTGGTGTGTCAGTTAAGTCTATTGGTGGGCCCAATATTTATTTATAGCGCGTCTATTCAACGCGTTATACCTCAACGGACAAACGTGTCGTTAAGGTGTAGCATGGTGAATAACCGCGCAATATATATATATAATGGTGCTCAGTCTTTTTTCTTTTTTTTACCTATTATGGTCGATTGAGTCCAAAAATATCACGATTAGATTTCGGACTCTCCATATATTTATTCTATAAAAAGTACAAATATTTTATTCTATACAAGTACAAATAATGAATAGTATTTTTCAAATTGAGCAACATACACTATTTACATTATCTGAAAAATTAAAAAAGGTATAATGTAAGTCACACATTGGACAACGACGATGGAAGTGGCTTGTTCTCCCCGTCCCTCCACCCAACATAGAAAGGAAATCAGATAACCGTTTATATCACTTCTATCTAAAATATATTTAATTTAAAAAAAAAATCTTTAAAATTCAGCAATTTTTGACAAGATTGAGATTGAATCTCCCGTTGCCCTTTTTTTTCCTTCTTCAAACCTTCGGGCTTCGGGTATAATGTTGGACTCTATCAAAGCCTATAACTTCATACGCGAAGATATGAAATTTTAAAAGTTAATATTAAAATATACCTCTGATTCTGAAGTTTGCTCTGCCAAAATCTAACGTTAAAATTTGAGTATAAAGTTAGGCTTTGGCAGAACCCAACTTCATAACGATAGGTCTGAATTTGGAAACTTTAGAACCGCAATTTTTAACTTCGAATTTGCATATCTTAAGTTAAAAAATTTAATAAATTTTGATTATTCTTTAAATAAAATAAAAAATATTATACTATTCATGCACTTTACCTCCACCCAACCCCATCATCCCAAACTATACAGGCAAACAAGCCAATAAAAATCGTCCAAATTCAGTACATGTATCAGATCATACTAATTTTTCATAATTAAGATATATGATTAAGGGGCAATAAGTTGTGGTGAATCTGGACTGTTATTGTAAAGTATTTTCCATAATTTAATCGCACATTTTATATATCAAGATTTGTTCTTATTCAGAAGGTATAAAATCCACTTATAAGGAAAATTTTGATTCTTATTGTGTATCTTGTGAGTTGTTTAGATTCGTAAAGAAAATTAATGAAATGTCCCGTGTGATCCAATGATTATTAAAGTTCGTGTTAATCCTTGAGCTTGTGCTAGTAAAAAATAACAAAAATAACAATAATAACAACACAATCCAGTAAAATATCACTACTAGGGTCTGAGGAGGGTAGAGTGTAGCAGACCTTATCCTATCCCGGAAGGGTACAGATGCTGTTTCCGGAAGACCATCCGCTCAACAGAAGAGGCAATAATATCAAAAAAGAACAAAAAATAGATCTATAACATCAAAAGAAACCAGAAAAATAATATCAGTATCATAGAGACACTAAATAAATGGAAGGACAATAACACAATACTAAGCAAAACAAAAAATAAAGTGAACACAATATAAACTGCTAGCAGTCCTAGACAAATTCTATCAAAATATCCAGTACAAGGAAGAAAAATTATCGCTACTCCTAACCTACCATCCTTAATGCTCGACGCTACAAAACAATTGAATTGCACGCAAAGTGACTCGAAACATTAGGTGATAGCATGTATCCTATAAATAATATTTTCCCAGCCACTTTAGCCAAAGAGCTCTAACCACTATCCACGGGAGAATTGAGTGAATTACAATTGGCAGTAACGTATTACCAGAAGGAAAAAGAAAAGCAGAAATAGAAATATAGAATTACACTATCCCTTAGTCTCCATTTCGGAAATCAAACGGAAGCCTGATAAACGCAAGAAAATTTTCCTTTCATCCTCCTTTTCTTCTTGCTACCTGCAAAACCCTAGCTCTCCCTCCTTTTTCTTACCTCTTTTTCTTGTTGCTCTGTATTTACCAGCTTCCTTCTGTGACGCAATTAATTATTACGTCAGGTATGCGCATCTCTTCATTTTTAATTTCATTTTATGGCTCAATTTCCCAAGTAATTAGCTGATAAGCACTTGTTATAAGCTCAAATCTTGGATTCTTAATTTTTTTTTCAATTGTAATTTGTTAATTAAATGACTACCCATTTCCCTCAATTAGTTACCTTTATGATTAAAGATAGCTCATTCCTTGACTAATTTGAAGGTTGCAACCCATTTCCGTTTGGTGCTTTATTTTCTAGGTATACTTTATTATCATCTTAATATTTCCCGCTTATTCTGGAATGAACCGGGTCCATTGGAGCTAAAGAGATATTTTTCAATGATGGTAGTATCCGGGGCAGCTTGAGTGCACCCGACTATTTCCTTGGGTATCTGCTACCTCGCACTGGTATAGATACCGACTAACTCTACCCACCAAGGCTTAGGTATATGGGAAGGGTATTGAGGATTCATATAGCCGACCTCAACTAGTTTGCGATTGATAGGTAGTAGTAGTTGTTAGTGGTCTGTTACAGGGAAGATGTAATGGGTGGTAATTGGCTGATTGGTATTATCCGATGGGATTTAGAAATGACTGCTAGGCGGATGATGTTGCCAGCATTTGAATTCTCGAATACATGATTGAGGTTTTAGTATTGACCTTTATGTAGTTTGTGTACGATTACGAGATATGTAGAATGTCAAAGGAAATTCTTGAATAGAATGTGAATCCTATTCATCCATTAGCTGCCGAAGGATATTATGGCAGGAGAATTCATCCACTTCAGATGCTCAATATTAATTATTTAATAGTCCTAGTTGGTTTTATTTTTTATTTTTTCTTGGAAAAGCAAAAAAAAAGAAAGTCCCAGTTGGTTTAGTTGTTTACTTCCTTGAAACTTTAATTTTGTTCCTTTAGTTTGATTCCTCTTTGCATTGGTATGAACAAGTATTTGTATCTTTTATTCTATAATACTAATAAGAAGAAGAAAACCGGAAGTTACAAAACCCTTTTAAAGTCTCTTCCTGTCCCTTCTCTCTTTGATAACTATGAAATTGATCCCATTTGAAGTCTTTCAGAGGCTTCTGTATTTGGTCTAGCAGTTTCACTCGTTAAAACGTGTTGCCTAAGACAACTTATAGCCGCTTGTCAAACATACATACATACACATATATATACATACACACATATATATATATATATATATATATTTCAATTGAGATTGTCTCTGCTTCTTAGGCACATGAAGAAGCGGCCTAACATCTTTTCAATTGAAATCCCAATCAAAGACAAGTTTTACCAAGGCCAGGATCTAAAAGAGAGGATTCACTTCCGAAATTTCAAGTGACATGATTACTTCTCCAGAAGCTAAAGTTGAATGATCGAAGTCTCCTTTAGGTTCAATCGAAGAGATCGAAGTGAAGTCATCAATTCAACCATTCGAATGGTCTCCCCTAAGATTGACCTCTTCTCCAAATAAGCCGAACCTCGATACCACATTCATCAAAAAGATATGACCATCTCTCTAGGTCTATTCGTGCTTGAAAAATGACCCTATTTCTCCAAACATATACATATGTATATATATATACACTTGCGCGCGTATATTTGGATGCCCCCTATTGGAATCGTCGAGGTGTGCACAAGATGACACCACAGTTGTCAACTAAATAAACGACAACAACTACTACTACTAGACATCAAAACAAAAAACAAAAAAAATACTTGCATGATTCCCACGACCCCCAGACACCCTAAAGAACATGCATTACACAAAAAACAAATGTTTTTACCCTTCATCTGAATATGGCCCTTGCTAGCTGCTGGAATTCTTATTTGTGAAGTCCCTTACTGTATAAAAGAACTTAACATATGATTAAGGTTTCTTCTTGGTTATGAGATTTGGCATGGTCAAATTCATGGCATGAATATACTCAGAGATCTCATAGATGTGAGAATGTGAGCGAGCTTTGCTCAAGTGTCCCAAAATTCCTTTTGGTTATCTATGCTCCAATGGCACGTAGGTGGATTGGGCAACGGTAGAACATGCAAAATATCTGAGATTTCCTTTTGGTTGTATTAGGAGGACAGAATGAGAAGCAATTGATAGTCTACGGCTTTGTTTTTAAACTCTGAGAGGAGGGGATGTGAAGAAACTGAAATGGTCTAACATATTATATGCGCATGTGGAACGTTTAAAGAAATTCCTGGTTTAATTAGCTTCTAACGAGCTGAATAAGTTTCCATATGACAAGAAGTTATCTATGTTCTAAATTTCATATCCCTAATTCTCTTCATTATTTGAATGTTTTGAAGATACATAAAAGAGTGATCAAAGTGATTTTCCATTATTTTTTGTCACTCTTGTTCAACTGCTGCTTTCCTTCTTAGTTCTTATTAATCTGTTGGGTGTGCGTGTACTTATGTCATGTATGTTCATGTTGGGAAAACTTCATTGATTGCTAAAGTATGTAATCTTGGTCAACTTGCTGTTCTCATCTTTGTACAGAGCTTCCAAACTGATGAAATCATCCTGTTGAAGATGCATTGTGTCTTGTTGGAATTTGGAGAGGGTTACTTTGTGACGGGTTTGCGGTCTGTGTCTGAAAACTTTCTTTTGAAGAGAAGAAAGCTTAACCTAATTCCATTTCATCAGCACTTTTAAGGTTGCTTTAGTTTGCAAAGGGCCCATAAATAATCTTGCCAGTTTGATCTCCTCATGTTAGAAGGCCGTATGGCGGTCGTCAAACCAGAAGTATGTAATGAAGAACAGAGTTTTATGTTCAAAGGCTACATGACTCCATTATTATATTTTTGTTGGAGATGAGTTATGTTAATATTTTCCCCTCTGCTAATCTCTAACCTCTTCTGGCTCTTTTTTATCTGTTGCTCTATTTGGGTTTTAGCGTTGCACTTACTTGAGCCATGAGTTGCTTTGAGTTGGGGAGTAGTTGTTGTTTTGTATTAAGACGATCCATTAGTTTTGTGAGCTTCACTTTAAATTAAAAATGATATTGCTTGAAGAGGAACTGTGTTTCTTAGCTGAATGATGTCATGTTGTTTTACACCAGAAATAATTAGATAGAACAATGCACTTGAACGTTTTGCTTCGCATTATCCAACTTGAAAGTCAATACTATATAGCTTGAAATGCTGGCTTATTGGCATGACTGACTATAATAGCCTTGAAGCTTTTTTTTCTTCTTTTTGTTAGGGTCTGACCGTTCTTGTTTGCTTGCATGAAATGCTTAGGTGGATCATCCATTTTCTCATTGAAAAACACTGTTATTTCTTTGAGTATTGAATGTACGTTGAACGACTGTGGAATGGCCAAATTCCTTTTTGTATGCGAATATAATATGTTTTAACCTTTTTTTAAAGTCCAAGGTGTGAGTAGATCCTTATTGCATTGTTGTTGCTTTCTATATTACACTATTCAAAGCTGTCGCTATTTTGCATTATCCACTTTTTTTGTAATCGCTTTGTGGTTCATTGGTTAAGATGAAGTCCTACATTTGGCTCCAAACTGCTGATGGATCGATCCAACAAGTAGAGGAAGAGGTTGCCATGTTTTGCCCAATGATATGCAGAGAAGTACTTCAAACTGGCACAGGATCCTCGAAAAATTGTGCAATATCACTTCCTCAACGAGTCAATGCTGCTATTCTGGGCTTAATACTGGATTATTGTCGGTTTCATCAAGTTCCTGGCCGTTCTAATAAGGTCAGTTCTCTGTTTCCTTGTTGTAACAGTGCAGTGCCTCCCAGAAAGTGAAGGATTTTCGGTTTGCCTGTGTCATGTTGCATGGTTTATGTGACATTTTTTTTTTTTTTTTTTTTTTTTTTAAATTTGAGTGTAATGGATGTCCTTTATGTAGGAGCGCAAGACTTTTGATGAAAAGTTCATCCGGTTAGATACCAAGAAGTTATGTGAGCTGACATCTGCTGCTGACAGCCTTCAACTGAGGCCTCTGGTTGACCTTACAAGTCGTGCACTTGCTCGGATGATTGAAGGCAAAACTCCCGAGGAAATACGTGAAACTTTTCATTTACCTGATGATCTAACAGAGGTCCTTTTTCTGACAGAAAATATTTTGTAGCCCTTTCTCTCCATATTGTTGGTGTTTCTCACTTTGAAATGGTTTATCATTAGGAGGAGAAGTTGGAACCTTTGAGAAATATGACCGATGATCCACGCATACGCCTTCTCAATCGACTTTATGCAAGGAAAAGGAAAGAATTAAAAGAAAGAGAGAAATTAAAGGTACTTTAAGATCTGGCTCTTGTGCTTGTATCTTGGCCGTGGTTGCTTGATACTACTTGATGAATTTTTGTGTATGCACTCTGATTTTGCTTTATTTTCTTTCCTCTCTATGTATTTCCAGAATGTTGAGGTAGAAGAAGGGCAGCATGTGGATGAACGATCAGTTGATGATCTTCTTTCGTTCATAAATGGGGAAGATGAAGGTAAGATTAAGACTTAGTTAACACCCTATATTTTCACTGTAGGGTTGCTCCTCCTTCTGCATGTTGCATTACTAAAATAATTGAACTGTTTTGCATGCCTATAATCTACATATTACCCAGAATTATGTTTTGGTGAAGTTGCATTGCCTGACCTGAGCCCATTATATGTGTGTGTGTATAAAACATATACATATATATCATTATGTCTCAGGTTTTATATTGTGGTTTGTGATGCTTATTCTGGAAAGGTTAAGAAAATAATGTGGAATCTACCATGACTATCGATCAGTCTTATAAGTTATATTGTTGTCCCCACTGGTTTGCGAAAGCAATGGGAGACTTGCTCCATAGAACACCCCCCCCCCCCCCCNCAGAGACTTTCGTCCCCAGTATTCTCTATGGGCAAAGGCGCTCAGGTGCGCTTAAAGTCTAAAGAGTCGTGCTTCAAAGTGGAATTCTTCTAAGATCCATTGCTCGATTTTGCTGCATGCTCTGTTTCAAGGCCCTCGCAGCAGGAAGAGGCAATTGTCATTTGAAAGGAAAGGCCCTTTGTATAGCCAAGCTAGTATTTGCGGTGAATCCCCGTTAAGTAGTCATGCATTACTGAAAAGTCTTTTTCAAAACCTAGCATTAAGGGCGTTACGACGATATACGAGAGGAATAGAGAAAAACTCGTGATTGGGTTTTTGTGTATTATTTGCTGCTCTATAATCAGATCCATAATTTCTATGGTGACTCAACCTTCTGATGGTATGGTGTAACTTTTATAGCCTCTTTTGGGTTATTCTTTGAGTTTTATTATCATACTTACAATTTTGAGCTTGGTGGTCTATTTTGCAGATTCTAAGGGTGTAAGAACAACAAAGAGTAAAAAGAAAAATAGGAGGAGAAAAGAACAAGCTAGAAATTCCTCAACAAATAATGAAACTGGTAACCATAATCAGGTTAGCACCTGTTGAGCTATGGGATTTTCTCTTCTTTGTTTTATTGTTTTCATTTTCGTTTTTGGTCAATGTGCGTGTGTCTTGTTTGGGGGGGNGGAACAGAGTTGCTTCTAAGTGTCTTTGTTTTTTTCACTTTGACATTTGCTGGCTTGACTGGTGCTGTTGGTACGCAGGAATCTAGCTTTCCTGCATCTAGCTGCCTGAGTGGTGTTGTTCCTTCTCCAAGTAAACCTTCTGATCTGCAAGACCCTGCTTTTGATGAAGGTGATATTGACGATGAATTAGATCCTGTAATGAAGGAAGAAATTGACAGGTTTGATTATCTACTTAGGTTGTTGTCTTCCATTGATCAAGTAACATTATTGTCTCTGTAGATGGATATGTGTAAAAGACTATATGAGGTGATTGTAGTTACTTTCAACTTATTGAATGAATTGTGTTCTTCGTGAGAGGCACCCAAGGTTGTGGCCTAGTGGTCAACGAAGTGGGTGAAAACTTTGGATTCCAAGGTTCAAATCCCAACATAGACAAAACATTAGGTTATTTCTTCCCGATCTGCTAAGCCTAGTTGGGTAGAGTTACACGGTACTTGTGCTTGTGGGAGGTAGTATGTATCCGGTGAAATAATCGAGGTGTGTCCAAGCTGGCACAGATACCACCATCATAAAAAGTTCTTTCAGAGTGGTTGTATTGAGCTACTATTATTTCCTTGGTGAAAGGATTTCTTTTTTGGGTAATTAGTTACTCTTGTGTGTTGATACAATCTTTTTACTCCCGAAAAGAAATTCTTTTGTTTTCTTCCTCCTCTTCTCCTGGATCGTGCTATTCAAGGGGAACCTCGTTGTAGTGGCTTCTGCCGAGGCTGCATGCAAGTGTGGTCCAGCCCTCCCCCGGACCCCGCGCATAGCGGGAGCTCGGTCTCGGTGCACCGAGCTGCCCTTTTTTCCCCCTTGATAACCGACAAATCCCCGAGACCAATGGCGCACGGTTCAAAGCTCGATGTATGATGGCCCTCCCCCCCCCCCCCTTCTACTCTTCTCTGCTTAAATAACAAGTTTTTGCCTGCGGCACGATTTGAACCCGTGATGTGTGCCTAATCCACACATCACGCATTGCACTCTTACCACTAGACTGAAGCCTTAGGAGCCTGCATGCAAGTGTTAAGAACCATACTTTTATCATTCATTAATTGTTAATGCATATCCATGCATATTGGAGAGTCTTTGCCTGCGATATAGCTTCCCTTGTCAAAATTCTGGATCGTAACTTTGAATCTAGTACCTCCAGAAGCAAAATCGATTTTTTGGCTAGTCTTCATTTGAAAAAAAAAAGAAAAAGTGAAATAGACAGAAACTTCTTACCTATTTTTATCTAAGTTGCTCCGACACAGCAGTTTAGGTGCCGCACCCGTGTCGACACGACACTAGTATGGGTGTGGGTATGGAATCCGTACCGGTTTTGCTTTGACTATGATGGACGGAAAAATTTGAAACGAGATACAATTTGATTCCCGAAATCATAACCAAAACTAGGGTAAATTTGAAGAAAATAGCATATCTTTTCTAGGAAATCAATCCTTTACTTATCTACAACTTGAATAAAAAGGAAATCCATACTTTACAAGCTATACGTCAGTATTCCACAAAATTTTTCATAATTTAGAGATTTTTTTATTTTTTTGAATTATTTTTAGCTGGACCGTTGCACCCGTATCCGTACTAGGAACCGTATCCTTGAATCTTAGAATTTACATCTCGAAGGATCTGACCTCTAAATCCGCACCCGTGTCCGAGCAACTTAGATTTTTATTACTTAGTCTTTTCCTCATCTGACATTCATTTCTTACCTAAGCTTCATACCCCTTTTCTTCTTTTCTGGACTTTGTGCAAGGTTGGGTTTAGCACTTTAGTGTTGTATTTAGCTCTTATAAACTTTAAACAGAGTAACCCTACAGCTACAATCAGCAGATAGCAATGGAAAAGACATTATATTGTTAGCATGTTTCTAGCCGGAATCTGATTAAAGATTGGAGTTAATGGATAAATTTGAATCAATATAGAATTGCCATTTTATCCTCATTGGATCTTGTGTTGATAGAATCTCCAAATATTTAGTGATGATTGCTACTTTTAATTTGTGCAAGAAGTAGAAGTTTCATATGAATTCTGTAACCACGGAGGGGATAGTTTCTATTTCTGAGAGCTCATTGTACCTTACATTTTAACAAACAAAAAAATTGCAAGTAAAATCATTTCATACCAATATATCTTATTTCATTGACTAAAATAAGGGATGACAAAAGAAAATAAATCTACTCTCTTATCAAGGAAAAAAGGAGAGAACAAATGTACATACAAATATCAGAAGAAAATGTTTTTCACGTCATCACAGATGCAGGGAAAATTGAACATAGTTTTATATATTGATTCATCACACAGGGACCATCCAGTTATTTCCCCCTCCCCAGTGGCCATCAAACCCTTCATGCCAGCATGGGCTGCTGTGGCTTTTTTAGGGCAAGCACCTCTTAACTTGTCATACGATTAGATATGTCATGTTCTGTAGATACTTGATTTTGAATTTCTGTATCGCAGGGAGGTTGAGGATTTTGCTAGGAGACTGAACTCTGTTTGGCCAGAAAGAATGCAGGAGATTTTGTCTTTAGGTCAAGAGAGGAGGCCTGTACCACTATCTGTGAATGGGAATGGTTCCCTAAAGTGATATACAGGTAGGATTTCTTTTATATATATAAAACAGGATATGGTTAACGTGTTATTCTGAACTAAGAAAAGTGCAAGTTGAATCAATATCACACTGAATAATGTTTGCTGAAGTGAAGTGGAATGTACTTAATAAATCATAATAGAGTAGAGCATGTCATGGAGACTTTTTATCTTTAAACAACAGAAACTAGCAAAGAGGAAGTTTCTGAGAAATTGTGTTAAATTATAGAAATCTCGTCATAAAAGAATATGAAAGCATGAAACTTGATTTACTTTTCCACTTCCGCAATAATATGAGGCATTAGGATAGCAAATTGAAAAGATGAAACTGGAACAAATACCCAGTAGTTTAAGAACTGGCTCCAGATTATGAGGTAAGATTTTGCTAAGTTTGTAGTTCCAATAGTAAACTAAATATTCCTTGTGTCAAACTCACTTTTGTTAATGTTGACCAATTTCTGTTTTCACACAGCAAGGTTTGCACTGGTTTGTCAGGTACTCATTAAACCATCCACTAGGATTACATTTTCTAGTTCAAAAGGCTAAAGCATAGACTTCTTGCTGCAGCTGGCTTCATCTAGCCATTGATTTTTTTATGGCTCCTTAAAATTTCTCCCTATATGCATAGAGGGAAGTATTCTATGTGTCGCCTTGTCATGTCACACCTGGGAGCTTAGTTCTATTACTTGTTAATCTGCTTCAAGGGCAGAGGAAGCCTTGGGTGTATAGTTTTGTTGACTATGTTCTGGTTGTGACAACCAAAATTAAAGGTCAGATCACATTTTATCTCGAATGCAATAAAAAAGAGAACAAAATAAATAAACATGATGTTACTTGGTAAAAGTAAGGTCCTCTCCTGAATAAAAGAACAAGAAACGTTTGGGGTGGTTGGAGCAACTAACTAAGTAGAGCTTGCCTCCAATTTCTTGTTGGAGGATCCTCTGAAAGAGCTGGCTTGTTCTGGAAGCTTTATTTGTCTCATGGGGTATCTGAATCTTTTAGCAGGTTTGGATGGGAGATAATGGTTCAAATGGTGGATGATGAATCTTTTGGACTCAGTCGAGCTTAACATGCCAGCTTTCTGTGTCTACTGTTGCCACTAAAGACGGTAACAATTCAGTGTTTATTGCTTGTAAAATTCTTTCCACTTGTCGAGCTGCCAAAAGTGATTTCTAATCCTGGGAAATGACCTGAATGGCTGAAGGTTAGGAAGGAAAGTGTCTGTTGTATGTGGTTTCATGATAACCACCATTTCATTTTATCCTGCATTTCCGCATACAAGTTCCAATTTTGCAAAATTTTCCCAATATTAGATTTGTTTTCCTATTCTTTAATAATTTAGTTCAAATTTTTCACTCATTTTTTTTTCCGGGTCTTTTCAATTTAATGTTTCTTGGGTCTTTTCCGCGAAACGAGGAATACAATATGAGCATATTTGCCATGAAATGGCTTAAGTGCTTGTGGGTTCTATGCTTCAATTCCGTATCATTTATGTGAGGTCTCCCTGAAGAAATATATGAGTGTTACTGTGTATGTAAATTTTGTACCTTTGTTATTTGTATTAAATTTAGTGGATCAAGTTTCCTCTTCTTGAGATGGTGTTATCTTGTTTTTCGGTTTTTCCTGCAACTGTAATAGTGGCTGATCTGACTTGCGCTATTCCAGAATTTTAGAGCTTGTACTAAAGCAAAGCTACTGGTTGTTCCACTTCTAACTCACAAGTTTCCTCTAATTGTCGATTTGTGAGCTCTAGCAGACAATTTTAACAGCTTTTATTTATTATCGCACCTAAAATACAGACACTAGTTGGAATTAATTAATAAATCTTGAATACTAATTTGTTTAGGACAAATTAAGAGGATATTTCACACTAACTTTAACTCAAACCAAAGAGCCTCTTGTCATGTACCGTATCTAATGTAAGCTTATCAAATATGAATTACGGCACTGACTTTGAAACAAATATTCTCCATGTTTTTTTAGGATCTACTTTGTTCATTTTCTAAACTGATATAGGTCTATTGACATCATTATTTTAGACAACATTTTTCCCATTTGTTCGAAGTGAATTGCTTGCTTGCAAAACTATCGAATTCTGCAACATCTATGTCATGGATATGTTAAACCCTATAAGCTTAACATTCATTCTCTATATAACATAACATGTTTACATCAGCAGATGTTACGATAAAACGTATATAACTTTTTGCTAGTACAACCACTCTATTGTCGACTTCTAAAATCTGGACTTGTTTGGCTTTGTGCCTAGACAGCTCAGCATAGAATCCATGTTGTATATTTGAAAGAGGTTGACCTCCTTGCTTCTCTCATTGTACACTCCTCTTCCCGTCGAGCCCCTTTTCTCCTTTTTCTCCTTTCTCCTCAGTCCACAGAGACAAAAGCATCTACGGAGGTGTACCCAGGGAAGACCGACATGAAGCATGGAGAACTCCCGCTCGAAAAGAAGCGGCCCGGTTGGTCGACAGAAGGCATCTTCGAGAATCTCTCGGCGATCGAACCAAGAACCATTTTCGAGAAAGAGAATCGAACAGGAAGAATGGGCCAGAAGAATCCCAGCACGCCATTCACATGAATATCGGAGAAACTGATATCCCACAAGAACCATGCTCAAACGGGCCAAAATGCCCATCACCATTAAGGGACAAACTCAAAGTTATGTGCTTAAAGGAACTATTGTGTTCAGAGAAAAGAGAAAAAGATATCGAAGCCTTGTCCCGACCACATAGTGATGCACTGGTAATTTCTCTTCTTTTAAATAACGTTCGAATTAAGCGTGTGCTCATGGATCCAGGTAGCTCGGCAAATATAATCAGATTCGGGGTAGTGGATCAGCTCAAGCTACTCGACCAAATCGTACCCGATTCCCGATCCCTCGGTGGGTTTAACATGTCAAGCGAAACGACGAAGGGAGAAATCACCCTCCCAGTCAATGTGTCTGGTATGGTTCGGGAAATCAAGTTTCATATATCGAAGGTAACCCGAGATACAACGCCTGCTCGGAAGGCCATGGATACACAGCATCAGGGCGATACCATCGACTCTCCACCAGATGTTGAAATTCTCAATTGAAGATGGCGTAAAAACGGCGTATGGTGAGCAACACGCAACAAAAGAAATGTTCGCAGTACATGGCATGGCACCGGCACCCATATACTCCACCTCGGAGGGGTCAGAAGATAAACAGGTTCCCCAGGATGATGAAGAAGACTTCCTCACCTCTCGAACCTTCGTTGCCCCCGAAGAGTCAGACGCAACCAAATCAACGGTCGAGGATCTGTAGCAAGTTGTTTTGATGGAACATCTTCCAGATCGAAAGGTATACCTGGGAACGGGATTAACCCCCGAACTCAGGAAGAAACCCATTCAATTTCTTATTAACAACGTTGATTGCTTCGCTTGGTCCCACTTACATATGACAGGAATCCCGTCGGAAATAGCCACCCATCGGCTAAGCGTCGACCCCAGGTTCAAACCGGTGAAGCAAAAAAAGAGGCCTCAGTCCGAGGTAAAGCATGCGTTCGTCAAAGACGAGGTAACAAAACGCCTCATAATAGGGTCCATCAGGGAAGTAAAATATCCCAAATGGTTGGCCAATGTACTAGTGGTTCCCAAAAAAGGGGAACAAGTTAAGAATGTGCGTAGATTATAAGGACTTAAATAAAGCATGCCCTAAAGATTCATTCACGTTGCCTAATATCGATCGCTTGATTGATGCCACGGCTGGCCACGAGATCCTCATCTTTCTCGACGCCTACTCCGGGTACAATCAAATTCAAATGAACCCCGGGGATAGGGAAAAAACTTCGTTCATCACAAAGTATGGCACATACTGCTACAATGTGATGCCCTTAGGGATAAAGAACACAGGAGCTATATACCATCGCCTAGTTAATAAGATGTTCGAACATCAAATAGGTAAACCCATGGGTTTACATTGATGACATGCTAGTTAAGTCCCTGCGCGCAGAGGACCATTTGACTCATTTGCAGGAAACTTTCGACATCCTTAGAAGCTACAACATGAAGCTCAACCCCGAGAAATTTCGGCGTAAGTTCGGGCAAATTTTTAGGCTTCATGGTATCAAACAGGGGGATTGAGATCAACCCTGACAAGATCAAAGCCATCGAAGAAATCACGGTGGTAAACAATGTGAAGGCCGTACAGCGGATAGCGGCGTTAGGCCGATTCATCTCGAGATCATCAAATCGGAGTCATCACTTTTTCTCCTTACTCAAAAAGAAAAACAACTTTGAGTGGACCTCGGAGTGCCAACACGCCCCGGAGGAATTAAAGCGGTATCTCTCGAGCCCGTCTTTGCTCTACACCCTGAAGGAAGACGAACGCTATATTTGTACTTAGCAGTGTCCGAGGTAGCGGTAAGTGGTGTGTTGGTTCGAAATGAGAAAGGCATGCAATTCCCCGTTTACTATGTGAGTCGAACCCTGGGAGATGTTGAAACCAGGTATCCACACTTAGAAAAATTAGCTCTTGCATTAATAAGTGCATCTCGAAAATTGAAGCCTAATTTTCAACGTCACCGTATATGTTTTTTAACGACATATCCCCTTCGAAATATATTGCATAAACCCGAATTGTCAGGCCGACTGGCCAAGTGGGCCATCGAGCTGGAGGGTAATGATATCGAGTATCATCCCCGAACGACTATCAAGGCCCAAATTTTGGCGGATTTCGTGGCCGACTTTACGCCTGCCCTTGTGCCCGAGGTAGAAAAAGAACTTCTACTAAAGGCGGGCACATCATCAGGGGTATGGACCTTATTCACTGACGGTGCCTCGAACATAAAAGGATCCGGACTCGGCATAGTTTTGAAGCTACCTACGATTATCATGATTAGACAATCTATAAAAACTGCAAAACTGACTAATAACGAAGCCCAGTATGAGGCTATGATTGCAGGTCTCGAATTGGCCAAAGTCCTAGGGGCGGAAGTCGTCGAAGCAAAGTGTGATTCCCTTCTGGTAGTGAATCAGGCAAATAGGAGTTTCGAGGTACGAGAGGACAGGATGCAGCGATACCTGGACAAACTTCAGGTCACTTTGTGTCGCTTCAAAGAATGGACTCTGGTCCACATACCTCGAGAGCAAAACAGAGAGGCCGATGCACTCGCAAGCCTGGGATCATCCGCCGAGGAGGATGACATACTTCCCGGGGCTGTTGTTCAGCTATCCAAATCAGTGATTAAAGAAGGCCATGCCGAAATCAACTCCACCAGCCTGACATGGGATTGGAGAAATAAGTAAATCGATTATTTGGGAAGTGGGAAACTACCCATAGACCGGAAAGAACCAAGGGCCCTTCGGGCCAGAGCAGCTCGATTTTCGCTCGACGAGAATAGAACTCTGTACAGAAGAACCTTTGATGGACCCCTAGCATTATGCTTGGGGCCGGGAGACAATGACTATGTACTCCGAGAAATCCACGAGGGTACCTGCGGAAACCACTCCGGTGCCAACTCCTTAATTTGAAAGGTGATCAGAGCAGGTTACTATGGGGACAACGTGGAAAGGGACACCAAAGAATTCGTCCGAAAATGCGACAAGTGTCAAAGATTTGCACCAATGATCCACCAACCCGGTGAACAACTACATTCAGTCTTGTCCCCATGGTCGTTCATGAAATGGGGAATGGACATCGTCGGCTCCCTACCAACGACGCCAGGTAAAGCTAGATTTATTATATTTATGACAACTACTTCTCGAAATGGGTGGAAGCACAGGCCTATGAGAAGATAAGAGAAAAAGAAGTCATCGACTTCATCTGGGATCACATCATGTGCCGATTTGGGATCCCCTCCGAGATAACATGTGATAACGGGAAGCAGTTCATCGAAGGCAAGGTATCACGATTTTTTGAAGATCACAAAATCAAAAGGATCATGTCAACACCCTACCACCCGTGTGCAAATGGTCAGGCCGAGTCCACAAACAAGACCATCATTCAAAACTTGAAAAAGAAGTTAGAAAATGCAAAAGGAAAGTGGAGAGAAATGTTGCCCGAGGTGCTATGGGCATATCGGACGACCTCTAAATCGAGCACAGGAGAGACGCCGTTCTCTTTGGTATACATGTCCGAGGCTTTGATACCGGTCGAGGTCAGAGAGCCAAGTGCTAGATTCCGACATGCCACCGAAGACTCAAACAACGAAGCTATGACTACAGCCCTCAAACTATTAGATGAAAAATGGGATGTCGCACTGGTCCGGATGGCCGCCCAAAAACAAAGGATCGAAAGGTACTATAACAGGAGAATGAACCTCCGACATTTCTGAGTCGGGGACCTAGTCCTAAGGAAAGTCACCTTAAGCACTCGAAACCCAAACAAAGGGAAGCTGGGCCCGAGCTGGGAAGGATCGTACAGCGTCCTCGGAGTAATCGGCAAAGGGTCCTATAAACTCGGTACCATGGAAAGCGAGCAACTTCCAAACAACTGGAACATATCAATGCTCAGGCGCTACTATTGCTAGGGTATAACTTTCTCCCCTTTTCATCTGTGCTTCACAATAATTTCTTTTTACAGGTGTCTGATGGAAGACACCGCAACACCCTTCAACTTGAAGACCTTGGGTTTGAAAAACATGTGTTGCGCTCTTTTTCCCTCGTGTCGGATTTTATCCCAAACGGGTTTTACCGGTGAGGTTTTTAACGAGGCAACACCTGATGCTACCTGAGGGGAACTCAACAAGTATTCGAGGCTTTTCTTCAATCTACCTCAAATACTGAGGGGCATCCCTTCGAGGAAACTGAAATATGCCAAAAAGGGTCTCGACAGGAGAATGATGTACCAGACCAAACGGTCGAATGAATTGTATCCACGTAGAATAATCGAACCCTCGATGGCGAAAACATGTATACTTGTACCGAGCAATCGAAGGAGAGTCTTTTATCATCAAAACACTTCGCCTGTCAAAGAAATTTGCTATTTTCACAAGAAACGGCCCCAGGGCCAGAAAATTCCCAAACACTCGGGGACTGACACCAAAAACTCGAAGCCATAAGACCTCAGGGCCGGAAACTTCGAGCTCATAAGCCCTCCATGAGGAACCAATATAAGCCCTCCATGAGGAACCAATATAAGCCCTCCATGAGGCAATATCGCATATGTAAGACCTCGACGAGGCATGCTCAAACTTGTAAGCCTTCAACGAGGCAACTTCAAAATTATAAGACCTTAAAAAAGGCATAACCCCGACTCGGGGACTGTCCTCGACAGTCACCCCATAAGTCATCAAAACTCGAAGCCATAAGACCTCAGGGTCGGCAACTTCGAACTCATAAGCCCTCATAAGGCAATATCAACGACATAATCCCTCCATGAGGCGATATCAACTCTGACTCATGAACTGTCCTCGACAGTCGACTCATAGTCGTAAGACCTCAGGGCTGGCAACTTCAAACTCATAAGCCCTCCATAAGGTGCCAATGTAAGCCCTCCATGAGGCAACATCAAAACTATAAGACCTCAAGCAAGGCATGTACTAACTTGTAAGACCTTAAAAAGGAATAATCTCGATATCAGATCCAAGGCTATATATCGAACTTGTAAGACCCCTAAAAAGGCATACCCTCGATATAGACGCCGAGGCTATCTCGCTCGGGGACTAAAGGCTACGGCCAAATACGATGACCACAGTCATAAGGCTCCGGCCAAACTAACGCGACTCGGAGACGTCTGACTGTCGCCATAAAATCACAGGCCTCCAATTACTTCGAAAAAAATACGAAAAGAACCGGTTAAAGGTCGTACCGACCAAATGCGTAAGAGCCCAAGTCTCCAGCTACACCGAAGGTCGTACCGACCTAACGTGTAAGAGCCCAAGTCGCCAGTTACAGGTCATACTGACCCAAAGCGCCTCAGGGCCGATTTAAAAACCAAAGGGCTGATGAGCTCGAGTCGAAACCCGACTCGGGGACTGAGCCCTAAGCGGTTAACTAAAGCGCCTCAAGGACAAACACGTAAGAGCCCAAGTCGCCAGCTACAGGTTGTACCGACCCAAAGCGCCTCAGCGCCGATGAGCTCGAGTCGAAACCCGACTCGGAGACTGAGCCCTAAACGGTTAACTAAAGCGCCTCATGGACAAATGCGTAAGATCCCAAGTTGCCACTACACTGAAGGTCGTACTGACCTAAGGCGTAAGAGCCCAAGTCGCCAGCTACAGGTCATACTGACCCAAAGCGCCTCAAGGCCGATTTAAAAACCTAAGGGTCGATGAGCTCGAGTCAAAACCCGACTCAAAGACTGAGCCCTAAACAGTTAACTAAAGCGCCTCAGGGCCAAATGCGTAAGAGCCCAAGTCGCTAGCTACACTGAAGGTTGTACTGACCTAACGCGTAAGAGCCCAAGTCGCCTGCTATAGGTCGTACCGGCCCAAAGCGCCTCAGAGCCGATTTAAAAACCTAAGGGTTGATGAGCTCGAATCGAAACCCGACTCAAAGATTGAGCCCTAAAACGTTAACTAAAGCGCCTCAGGGCTAAATGCGTAAGAGTCGTTAGCTACATTAAAGGGCATACCGACCCAATGCGTAAGAGCCCGAGTCGCCAGCCTAAAGAGCATCAGGGCCGATTTAAATAACCTAAGGGTCGATGAGCTCGAGTCGAAACCCGACTCAAAGACTGAGCCTTAAACGGCTAACTAAAAAAGCGCCTAAGGGCCAATACGTAAGAGCCTAAGCACCAGCCATATCAAAGTTCATATCGACCCAACGCATAAGAGCCTACGGGCCAGTCTAAAAAGCCCCAGGGACAATTTATAACCCCAATGGTTTCATTTCTAAGTCCCATTTATCGGACCAATCATCGACAGGCATCAGAGCCTATCCCAAGAAACTAGAAAAGAAACAAGGAATAATGAAAGATCTTTTATATATGATAGAGGTTCGCAAAGCATATTTACAAAGCTCAAAGTCGGAGCCCTTGCACAGGGAAAAAGAATAAAACCTATACGGCCGGGGTGTGCCTTCAATGGCTCCCTCAGAGGTTATGCTTTCAGCAGCTCGACCCTCGGCCCTCAGGTCTTCAACGGCCTCTTCCCCCTCGGGGAATTCACCCTCATCTTCCGAGCCATTACTCGAATCATCTTTGGAAGCAAGCAATGCCTCTGATTCCTTTTCTAGGGTCGTCACCCTCTCGATCTCAACAGGCAAATCGAGGCCCCCTGCATGAATATCCTCGAGAGCCTGCCTCCGAGACTTTAATCGGGTATGCTCCAAAACTCGGGCCAGTTTAAGCTCGGCCTCCTCAGCTGCTTTCCTGGCTTGGGCGTTTGTAGCAGCAGCATCGACTTTATACGAGGCTATGAGCGCATCAGTTTTAGCCATAATTGAAGATAGCGCAGTGACCGATTCAGCATAGAGGTTCTTATATTTGCTACTTTCAGCCCTTGCATCCCGGAGGCAATGCTCAATCGAGGTTAACTTCCCTTGGAGGACGTGTCTCTTAGAGGTTATCTCGTTCACACACTGCCTAAATACAAGGACCTCAGCATCCCTGGCTCTGAATCCTTCCCACATCATGGCATCTTTCTCCTTAAGCTGCGAAAATCAGCCCGATAAGGGTTGAGTACTGATATCAAGAACAAAAATGAAGCACACGAAGGCTATGTTACCTGCTCATCAAGATCGCTCTGTTTCCGAGATACCGTTTCTAAATGAGCTCTGAGGTCCAGCATTTCTTCCTCCTTTGGGGCAAGAAGAGCCCTAAGCTCATCCGCCTCCGATGAAAATCTCCTACACTCCCCCTCGTAATAGGTCAGCTCAGACTGAAACTTGGTTGTGGTCCTATTGTAAAGCACTTTCGCCTGAAAGAAGGAGACTCAAAGAAATGATAATCAAAGCTCGAAACGATCGACGAAGAAATGACCTATTTGCTAAGCCTTCAGCTTCCTCGAAAAAAAGCAAGGCATTAAGTTCGGGATTCTTATCGACCATGCTGAAGAACCCCTCAACTTCGCCATTCCCCCTTGAGGGCGCGCCCGCATCGAAAGATTCTATATTTTGGGCATCTCGTATCTCCCTCGGGAAAAATATTAAAACCGGTGGAGAGTCACCTGCATCAATAACCCCGGCTATATCAGTCGGGGCCTTCGACTCGCAGCTAGGCTCCCGTAACTCATCTACCGAGTGCCCTTCAGCCCGGAGAATATTTCGGTTGGCAATTGGATCGGGGATATCATCCGATCTACCCTCGGAAACCTCTTCGGTCCCAGGTAGGATGACATCATCGACTTCTGATCTAGAAATCATCGGCTCAACAGTCAACAGATCAGCAAAGGCAGCAGTTACGCTTCCACTTCCCTCGGGCGGTATCGGGAGATCTTTTTTCTCGTCTAAGGTCGCGAAATCGGCCTTAGACCTTTGCACTATAGCCCTCTTTGGCTCCAAAGGCTCGGTTGACAATTCTTTTTTTCTCTTCTTCTCTTCATTTGGTTTTGGGATATCTGCTTCCCCAGGCAATGCTTCTCTCATCAAAGAGGCCTCCCCTAGGCCTGCATAAACACAAAACACAAGTCAGAATATATCCAGGAGGTGTCTCTTTTAAATAGAACTCAGGTATTGCAAAAGGAAAGGCCCCACCATGATTTTTAGCTTCCCATCTACCCTTGGCCAGGTCGCGCCAGGCATACGGGTAGGTACAATCAAGCTGTCGTACCCAGCTTAAGAGATCCTTAATCGCATCGGGATACCACGCAACAGTTGCATCGTCGAAGGGAATTAGTTCAAGGGAAAATTGGCACGAAGGAAGATTAAAGTATAACTTACGATTCGTATTCCATTCCTCGGGGAACGACATCCTTTCTAATGGACCCAAATTAGAGGTCCTAACTCGAACAAAGCGGCTCATCCACCCCATGTCCTTGCCTTCATCGGTGCAAGCAAAGAAAACCTTTGAGGCCCGATGTTGAAGTTTAATCAGACCACCCCGATAAAGTCGGGGACTGTACATTCTAATCAGGTAGTCAAGGGTGAAAGGCATCCCCTCGACCATATTTGAAAAATGCCTAATCATGTAAACAGTGCGCCAAAACGATGGGTGAATCTGGCCGAGTGTCACTTGATATCGCTTGCAGAAATCGATAACGACAGGGTCTATCGACGGCGAAGACGACCCTACCGTGGCCTAGGGTAAACGAGTAGGTGTATACGCTGAGGAAGCCGATTTTATGGGTGGTTATGTCTTCCTCCCGAGAGGGAATCTCTACTTGCACTGCATCCCCCCAGCGACAGTCAGCCTTCACTTTCTCAATGTTTGTTATTAGGCTAAGATATCGGGATATGGGTCCACACTGCCCTGGCTTCGAGAAAGGTTTATCGACCTTGAAATCAGAGGTCGTTTTGCAGGATCCGGGGATGCACTCCTCGAGGTTTGGGGGAACAATTGCCTTACTCGTAGAGGAACATGAAGATGAGGAGGCTTTATCATCTCGTGGAATAGTTTTGGAAGCCTTCGTCATTCCTGCTGAAAGATTTTGAAGGAACGAGAGAGCTGATCAGAAAAGGGATACAAGAAAGAAGCAATGAGAGCTCTTTTTAGAAAAGGTTAGAAGAAGTAGTGAAAGGAGAGGGGCAGAAGAAGGAGTATTTATAGGGGCCAACCGCGTACGTTAAGGAAAGCCAAAAGGCAGCCAAGTAATAAATTCGAATCTTTTCAAAGACTGTGCGAATTTGGCTTTTTGAAGCATCTCTCCAATCACGTCGGTCGCGACATGACTGACAGAATAATGAAGGCATTAAAAAGTTGGTGAATTCAAATCGTTTCTTGTCTTTTCATTCCAAGAAACGCGGGGACTATCTGTATACGGAAAAACTGGGGAAGCCCGATTTTAAGGCTTCTACAGTATTCCGAGCCTCGACCTCGACTGTACCGGTGCAGAATCTGAAGTTCAACCCCGAGGTGCACCCATCGAGGAAGCATTCTGAGAGGTCGATACATCTCGAGGCAGGACAAAAATCGAAGACCATCATGGAAAGGCGAGAAGTTCCCAAAAGGCACGTGGTTATAGCTGACCAAGTACACAAAATAGTACAAGCTCGTACCGTGGCATTAAATGGTTGTACCATCCATCTCTCTTTTGTAATAATTACACATGTACTATGTTGGGATTCTCATCTCATATATAAAGGGGACCTTGTCACTTTGTAAGACACATGATATTCAATACAAGAACAAGAACATTTCCTGCTCTCTAACTCAAACATTCTCTATATTTATTCCTTTGATTTATTGCTTTTCATTTGTTGTGTTCATCAATTGTTCTTCATTTATTGCTCATTATTGATCGTGAAGGGGCCACCTTCGAGGCCATCAACTCGGTTGCATCCCCTTCGATAGACCCATGTCAAGCTCTTGAGCTCGACTTCGAGGCCCATTTCAACCAAGCTTGAGACCCCGTCTCTCCACTGCTCGGTTTGCATAATCTCGTTACCCTTCGCTCTTATCTCGTTTTCTAACCTTTCACCTAACATCTACTGCCTAAACAACTAGTATTAAAATAGATCACGTATTTTTAGAATCATGAAATCAAATATAATTGTAATTATCATTTTCAAGGTAAACACGATGCTTAGTAAGATGAGAAAAATTCAGTTACTAAGCAGGAAATGTACGTAGTAGCTGTAGCATCATCAGCAATGTGGTTATCCTTAGTTTGACACTTGCTTTCTAGGCAGTTAGTTAAAACAAGGAAGATTAGTTCATCAGTTTGTAGCATAGATTTTTGCATTCTAGTCAGATTGTATTTAACCTTCATGTTCTCATTTTACCATCATCAATGTTTTGATTTACTTCTTGCTGCATTTTGACTTCTTAATTTGAGCGCCATAACAAACAATACTCGAGCCGATCTAATAGCAATAGCAATAATAAGAAGACAAAGAGAGACAAAAATGGTTGGTCTCTAATCTTTGGGATCTTTATAAATTGATTTGTATTCATACATTGTCTGGACAAATATGAGATTTGGTGAGCCGAAAGAATTGATGGGACTACAAATAAGACCAAAAAAGAAACCCAAACAAGAGGATGGGACTACAAGCTATTTTTCTCTAGAAACCCTACCTTTAACTCTCTCACAGAAGACCACTGGTAAAAAGGAACCTCTGCTGCACTGGCTAGAAAGAGTAAGAATGTTACCTTTCATCCTAAATGATGGTTTTTTTGCTTGGGAATGTACATTGTCTTAACACCCTTTTCGGGCTTTGGCCTATACTTGACCTTAATGTTTCCACTTGAAGATGAAGTAGCAACTTCATTTTTTGCCAGCTCACCGTCAGCTCCGGAAACAACCCCATGTTCCCCAGCATCTGATGCCGGGGCTGCTTCTGAACTGCTACTTGGTACCTCCGAGCGCCGTGAAGACTCGGTGTCCGGAGAAAGCACTAATCTGACATGGTCTCCAGCAATAGCCTCCCTCCATCCTACATAGATTTTCAGATCAATTAGAATGAAGAAGAAGCAGATAATACTTGGAGCAGATACGCATGGCTGTGTTTGTGCATGCATGTAATAATAATATATAGAAACATGAGAGCTAGAAAGACATACTCTGAGCAAGAAAAGCTTTTGTAGCGATACTTGAATATCCCAAACCTTGATGTGCATTTCCATCTGGAATTTGACAATTCTTACGACTGCCAGAGCTGTCCACGGGACATGACAGCAAACTATTTTCATTTAATGATGTTCGATCATCAAACTTTGAAGACATGACACCCTCTTCTTCAGGATCTTGTCTTCCAACTGTATGCCTCACAGGCCTCCAAAGCTTGGCAGCTGCTCTATTTGACCCAATCTGAAGAGCATTATGCTTAGCTGGCTTCTCTACAACATTGCATTTTTTACGAAGCTCTGTGCTTCCAAAATCATCTCTTCCCTGCTGCTGAGTGCTGCAATCTTTCACGGGAACAGATATAGAACCAATTATCACTTCAGAGTTCCTCTGCTTCTGATCTATGTCCTCTTTCTGCACCTCCAGTATTGAAGTATCATCACTTTCAACTCTAACTTTTCTTGTCCACATCATACTGCTATTAACAGGGGTACCACTGTCCTTGTGCTTCTGTATAGGTTCAGCTTTCAATGCTTGATGATTTTGATTGTTTTGGAAACCACCATTTCGCCCAAACCTTTGCGATTTTGGTGCCTGCGACTGGGAATTGGCAAAACGCCGTCGACTATTGGCAGACACTGGTCGGGGTTCAAGATTATGAACTTTAACTGAATCCGGGTGTTGGTGACAAAGATCATATTGGGATTCGACGCTCATATCTACATTGCTGGAGAACTGAACCATTTCAAGACAGGTGGAGATGCCCACAGATACGTCAGGAATATTAGAATAGGAATCAGATGGTCGTTGAAGGCTAGAGACTTCTGCCAATGGAACCTCAAAACAATCAGCTGGTGCCTCCAGAATTCCTTTTTCCTCAATTGATTGCTCCTTTGCTTTCTGTTCCTTCTGTCGAAGCTTTTTCACTTTTTTCCTTTCCAATAGCTCAGCTTGTCTAGCATAGCACATGAGAAATAATTGAAAGGAATTCAATAGCTATACCCTCAAAGCAACAACAAACCAAGATTCATTCAGATAAAAAGTGCCAACAGTTTTAAAACACTGTCAGGCTGACGCGGTAAGTAAGTTCATCTGACTAAGTAATCTTTTTATTTGAAGTAGAACGGAATTTGCTCCCAATGTCAAACTTGCTCCATCCCTTTAGGGGTGAATGCTTACAACAGCTATTGCTGCCCTGTCTTTATCTACTTCCCAACAAATAATAAAATAAGTCACTTCCAGGTGAAACGGATGAGTTATTTGTCATGTCTAATTAAATGGAAATATCAAAAATCCCCAAGCTCCACAGCACAATAACAATGGCTCTTTACCTCCATATCCGTAAGTTTATAAATTGACAAACAAATAAAAATACGAAACTGTCTTCTACTTGTTGAGAAATCTGCTTCAAAAAATAAGGTTATGAACTTCAGGAGCACATCTTCACATAAATGTTTTTATTCCAGAAATAGTTACGTCATAAGCATTAACAGATTATTCTAAACAACAATAAAAATTAAGAAATATGACCGTATCGAGAGATAGGAATAGGAGAGCTTTTGATGGAGTAGAGAAAGATCTTGTATTTTTGAGGAATAGCCTCTTTTCGCTTATTGGTTTTTGGGGCACCCACAAAATTCCCTTATGTATAGATGAATGGTAGCATTCATAGAAAACCATGTCTTTTTGTAAGGTTTTCTAGCTTTTGGTATACTTCTTGTATACGGGCAACTTTTGCCCTTTGTTTTAATGAAATTTATTATTTATCCAAAAAAAAATAAGAAATATGACTTTATCATGTAGTAACTTGTCATTCAGAACATAGGAGCAATCATGATACACCATAACCTCAATAGAATACATGAAAAAGGAAAAAATCAGGGAAGATAAGTTGATATGGTAAAAAGTGTCTCACTTTTTTTGAGCAGCTTCTTCCTCCTCAAAAAGCAACTTTTGGCATCTCAAAGCTTCAGCATCTTTTTCAGCAACCCATGCTTTTACCTGAGCATAAATGAATACCAGTTACTGTGGATGCTGGTTCGCTGGACAGAATCAGGTAAAGCATAACCAAAAAGAGTGTCTTCTTCTAACCACACTTCCAAGAATAAAAATAGGAACTGAATCTAACAGTATCATGCAAATACAGATGGCACCATTAAATATATAGATGTGAAAAAAGTATAGGTCCAACACATAAAGCCGGAAAATTCTCAGGAAAAATAAAAAGATTCTACCAGTTTCTGTTCAAAAAGGAAGCTTGTGCAAGCAACCAGATTCTTCGCGTCAAAACCAATTTTGGAAGCTTCCCCATCGAAAACATATTTTTGGACCGAGTCAGCTGTGCCAGCACATAAGAATGTTCTCTCAGTAGCATCTTCAAGGATACTAAATAACTCCTGGGAAGTCACTGGAGGCCTGAAAGGTTTAGCTTGGATGACTTCCTGCAAATTGATCCTATTTAGTGTCATTGGCTCTTATCTCACTTTTCTTTTGTTGTTGGTTCAACAATACTCAGTCGAAAATGGAAATAGAGAACTAACCAACAACTTTGAACCAGCCCTTACATAACCACGAGGAAGAGTCCAAAACCCAGGTTTACCCAAAGCTGTTGCCAAGGCATGAACAAGTGAAGATCCAGCAATTTCCTAAAAGAACTATGGCAATTACAATCTAACACTCTATAAAGTGTGGGAGGGGAGAAATGTTCAGATACGTTTTTATCAGTAGCCCAAAAGACCTCCGCTAGTCACAAACAGCTTTGAAAAGAAAAGATTTCTAGCATAACTACCATTTGTATAAACTATATAGTTTGTTCTAATCAAAACTAAGCTAATACAATGAGCTTAAATGTGGAAATGCTCAATTACTACAGAAAATTATCGCTGAATAAAGGGAGACAGAGACTATCTCCACTTTATGCAAACCCAGGGGAAATAAGCTGTAATTTCTCGTAGCCAAAGGGAGGAACACATGCAGGTGTTCTATCTGGTCTTCTCAAGTTCACATTATCTACCAGAACAGAAGAGGAGGGATTTGTCTTGCTGCGCGCCTAGATTATTATTCTATTACTGTCCCTAGGGGCATTTGTTCTACCTTCAGTCAATTCCAAGTTATCATCACATTTCTGCGTCAAAATTGCAAGGGGAAGAACTCACTTTCAGTTCCATTTCATATATTTTTTCCATTTAAAAAAAATCACTTTAAGTTCCAAGTCAAGAAAAAACATACATAAGACAGCGGACACATGGAATCAGGCAATTACCTTTAATGAAATATCTTGCAATGATACAACTTCCTTAACCTCATCTACTGAGAGCTGTATGTAGCAGTGATACAGACAACATAAATAACCATTATGGAACAAGGCACACAAAGAATTAGGGAGTGAGGAAGAGAAAATTACCTTGTCCCAGAACACTGCCAACAAATCCCTGTATTTGCGAGACTCCTACAAAATGTAAATAAAACATAAGATTCAGCACATGCACACCCAACACGGCCTATATTGACAAGTATATATGATATCAAAATTTAGTTACCTAATCAAAAAACAAGAACATTCACCACAATGGAAATGATACTGTAAATGACAGTAGCTATGCCAGTGTTTTCAATGGCGAAAAGGATTAAAAAGAAACACCAATTTCTGCTGGGGCTCTGAGCGCAAAGCGGTATTTAACTATTTACGTGTGCCCCTTAATGAAGAAAAGCGCAAACGAAGAAAAAATATAAAAAATATATATATGTACTGCAAGAAACAATAACTATAAGCACAGATAACAATTATATGGTGTCTAAAGATTTAAAGAACTGCAAGTAAATTATATGAATCAAAAAATATATTAATTGAGTTTACAAGTTATTTTGAATTTCTGAGTAGTGTAGAAAGATTTTTTTTTTCTGAAGTGTCTTGCTAACATTGATTAAAATTCATATTCTAATAGCATATTGCTCATAATGTCTCCTTAAAAATTAATATATCATTTTTTTTACAAAATATATTTAATGGTTAGTGTTGCTCTCATCAAGAGAGAACCATGGGTGCTAACGCCTTAGTGCCTACACTGAAGCACTGCTTAAGAAGCACCTATTATGGGCTGCACCTAGCTTAGAATTTATGCGAGCCTTTACAATAACTACATGTACACAAATGGTAAACCTCCAAATCTTTCCAGCATTAAGACACATCAAAATAAAAAGAGAAAGGCCTCTAACTTTGAGATATACCTTATCAAGATTTAAAGATCTGCGGTGCACAAGTATATGTCTTCTGTGATTAATAGGTGAAAAAAATTCTCTGGAACATTTCTCACACTTCTGCATCTGAACTCTTGAAGGTGTCAAAAAAGGCCATCCAGTAATATCTGCAAAAAAAAGTAACAGAAGCCTATCAATATCCATGGCTTAAGCCATAGTCCTGTATGCGACCTGTTACAGTCTGGAGAATCTTCAGATAGTCCTTTTCAGGCTACTTATTGGCATCTGCAGCTAATGCATCAAACACTGTCGCTTAAAGCATTTTGGATAACTAAACTAACATTCTATTCCAGCTTGAGGGATCCACATCTGTTGAAATATCGGTAAATTCCTTGATCCACTAATTTAACATGCATGAGAACCTAGTGAAATGTTTTATACTATACCACCAAGGAGCATGGTGGAATGGATGGGATCCCTTTCCCTCCACCCTTTACCAAAGGCTCGGGTTCGAGCCCTAGGAATGGAAAAACTTCTAGTAGGGAGCTCTTCCCTATGCAGCTAGAATCCGGATTAGTCGGGCCAGTGTGCTTTGATACCAGATGGTTAAACCAACAAAAAAAAGAAGAGGAAATTTTGTATGCTATGAACACCAGGTTTTAAGTTCGGTACCTGGCTGATCTAAAGAATTAAGCCATTGAATCCATTGAACAGGACCTTCCCCCGTTCTTGGGAAAGAAAGCAGAGGTTCCTTTCCCATAGCTTGTCTAATGAAAGTATCAAGTGAATCGTTCACCTCATCTGCTTTCATTGCATCTGAAGTACCACCTATGCGGAGTTTTGCAACTGGCATCTATCCACAACTAATAGATCATAATAGGGAACTTCAGAAACTAAATTTGAAATTTACAAGGTTTCTTAGATAAGTTTGGCATACAAAAATTTAAAAACAACATATTCTGCAGCATGAGTTAGGTATATGTCTGCATGCACACTTATGTTGTGGTGGTATGTACAAATACGAAAAATCCTAAGGCAGGCAAAAAGAAAAAAGGGATGACAAAAAATCCTTCTCAAAATATTTAAAAAAAAAACAGAAATGATTTAAACAACTCATAACTTTGGCCTACTGCCAGGCAGAATCATAAATCACATAGCACAGGTATCAATAGCTGTTGATAATAAAACCAAATAACATAATTTACAGCAGAAACAATTTGAATGTCAAATGACTTGGCATTTCTGCAATATTGAGTTGTCCTGAGCCCAAACTGCTTATTATATTCTAAATTTAGAGACATGCAACTAGCGGAGTAAGGGGAATACAAATATTTGTTTAAGCCCATCTTAGATATTTTACTACTATTCATTTGTGGATTTTCTAGGTGAAACTTGAAGATCTCAGTTGCATAAATATGTTTTAAGTAGGTGCCAGGGATTAATCTACGGGAGCAAATCCTCTACCAAAATCCACATGGCAGTGCAAACCGCCCCTGGTACTAGGCTTCTTTCCTGGTTAGCTTTATTAATGTTCAAGATTTAAAGTTGATTCATTCATTTCGCATTTTAATCTAGAAGTAGTTTGATCAAATTGTACTTCTCTTTCTTCTTCATCACGTGGGAAAAGACTTCTCAAAAGCAAAGAGTTTGTCAATATACAGAGCAAGAAAAGCTACTCAGAGATTCAATTCTACGTAGTATACGTATAGTTTGTCTGAAGCAGTAGTCTATACTTGAGAACCTGCGAAAAGGCAACTAAAATGACAATTTGTGAGTACAACTAGTCATGCCTTTTGAACATCTCGACACTAGAACGTTTGTTGCTTTGACATTAAGGTTTACACCAAACCTTCAATCAACTTGACATTCAGAGAACCTAGATTTGTGCATGTACTAAAGGTGACTGGAAGGAGAAGCGGAAAGAAAGAGGCAAACTCTGTAGAATTAGCAACTGTTACAAAAGGTAGTGTTTCTGTAGAAGAGAGTTTTTTCTAATAACGTCCCTAAATATCCTAAACTAAATCTCTGACAAGTCGAGGAGGTATATTGAGTCTAATCTCAACTAATCCCATTGAAAACTCAAAGGTGTATTGAAGCATTTGGACCTATACTATCTATTTCAATTCAAGTTCCCATATGCTCCCAAAGGAGAGATCAGAAGATGATGATGAAATCGTTATAATTTGCAAAAGCTATTGTAGGTCAGATTCCCACTAAATACCTGATGTGCTAGCTCTAATTGTTGTTCTCGAGTCTAGATTTCCCTCGTAGATATACAACAGGTAAGAGCCAAAACAAATTAATGTTATCCACATGTTTACTATATTCCAAAAGATCGGGCCAATGCAAATTCCATTTGAATAAGGAGCATTCTTTATCAATTATGATATGTTATCATATCTCAATAATAACTCATAAGTTGGTAGAAACTCGAACACATGCTCCAAGACTACATTTAACTGGATTTCACTAGAAAGTTAAGGAAAACAGGATCTTCATTACATTATCAATAAAACAAGAAAACAAAGAAATGGTTGGCAGAGCAGCACACAGGACCAAAATTTTTCTACTGTGCTGGTATCGCACAGTAGTTGCTTATAGCCTTATAGGCTTATCAGCAATTATTATACAACAAGAAGACATGTTCCTTCTTACGGTGCACTAAAAGATATCATCATAGGATAATAATGTGGTGCCACCTGGTCCATGACTATTACACTTTATGCATCTATATATACTAAAAGTCTGGCTGATATAGAATTCTTAGCTAAATGCCACAAAACAACCAAGCATTAAATCAAATCACATGGCCATGCAACATGTACATCTAATTCTCCAAAATATTAAACGCCTTTGTAAAAGATAAACCCATGCTGTTGTGAAATCCAATCTACTTTACATAAACAGAAAGCAATGGCAGCATATTTGGTATGAAAAGATCCAGCAAAGTTAAAGGACACCGTGAACAACACAATAACCATCGAAAAGTGCCTAGACCAATGAGTCACCCTCCGCCCCCCC
>ML359720.1:0-65338 GCA_005239505.1 Nicotiana paniculata
TCAACAAGACTTACAACAATATAACAAGCCAAGTAATTATAGAAGACAACAATGAACATGAAATATATGTATATATATGTATACATATACTCCTGTTGGTTTATCTTGAGATATTATTTATGAAGTTGTGAGAACTTCCGTTTATTGTTTATGACTGTTGAGATAAAAGTATTGTGAAAGGCTTGGCCTGAATTGTGAAAGTTTTGATAGAAATAAATATATATGGCTGTGATAAGGGTGGACAGGGGAAAAAAATATATATGACTGTGATAAGTGTGGACAAAATAAATATATATGACTGTGATAAGGGTGGACAGGGGAAATAAATATATATGACTGTGATAAGGGTGGACATGAGAAATAAATATATAAGACTGTGATAAGGGTGGACAAGGGAAATATATATGACTGTGATAAGGGTGGACAAGGAAAATATATATGATTGTGATAAGGGTGGACAGGGAAAATATAAATATATGACAGTGATAAGGGAGGATAATTATGCTTTACTAATTTTTATCACAAAGATTTGGAAATTTATTGTTTTATCCTACCATTTTCCCATATCTTGCACATTTGGTTATTTTAAATTAAAGTTTGGAAACTTGGAAAGTCGTGTGAAATTTTAGTGACAGTCGGGTCCTGGAATAGGCGACTGAGTTATTTTATTTATTCATTGTTGCAGTTATATTTTCTTGTTTGCGTAGAATTGTTTATTACTTTATTATATACATATATTGTCGCAGGTTAAGTTATAATTGCCCCGACTTAGCCTCGTCATACTTCATCGGGGTTAGACTCAGCACTTACTCAGTACATGAGGTCGGTTGTACTGATACTACACTCTGCACTCTTTTGTGCAGATCGAGGTATCGGCCAGCAGTAGAGATTTTTAGTAGCCGCTATTCATTATCCGGAGACACGAGGTATATCTGCCGGTGTTTGTAGATCCCGAGAGTCTTCTCCTAGTTCGTAGAGTCTGTTTTATATTTTCGGAAAACAGTATACTATTTCTTTCAGCCCATTATTTGTAGTATTCTTCAGTAGTTCGTGAATTGCGACACCAGACCCTGGGGTAGTCTTGGAGTTATTCATTGGAAACTATTAGATTAAGTTTACTTTAAAATTATTTTATTATGTCTAAATGGATAATCAAAGGAAAGTAGTTAATCGAACGCTAATGTTGGCTTGTCTAGCGAGTATGATGTTAGGCTCCATCACGATCTCTAAGGTTGAGAATTTGGGTCGTGACAGGAGAACAATGACTTGTAATCAAACCACAAGTAAAAAAAATCATAAGCGAGTAATTGTCACAACCCAAAAATCACAGGTCATGATGACACCTAACTTGACCTGCTAGGTAAGCCAATTAACAAAAGAAACAACCAAATGAACTTAAAGAAAAATAATATAGGATTTATCTGAACTTACAAATTTTACCCAAGAACTGGTAATACGAATCATGAGCTTCTAAGATTTAGAATTTATAAAGCCAATATAAATAATCACACGATCTGTTTGAAATCTACATGAACAGATTAATAATGTCTAAAACTACCAAGGACTAGTGGCAGTTTCTATCCAGAATACACGAACATCTTCAAGGTTAGCCCTGGACTTCTTCGGCAGCTCCGCTCTAATAGTCTGCACAGAGTGTGCAGAAGTGCAACATCAGTACAACCGACCCCATGTACTGGTAAGTATCTTGACTAACCCCGTCGAAGTAGTGACGAGGCTTTTAGTTAAAAAGGTGATCATTAATAAACACTATAATGTAAGCTAGCAATAGAACTATGCGACAAAATAATAGAATAGAGTACACAATGCAACTGTACAAAACAGTAAAATAGTACCAGAAGGAATCACAATTCAACAGTTTCCAACATCTTAACCGTCCCTTTCCTTAGAACGAAAGCCCATGAACCACAACAATTACCTCAAAACTTTCATAGTGTGAAAGAACTACTCAAGACATCAAATCTAATGGCACAACAACAACCTTCATGCATTTATCTCATCCTCACCATATATGCGTAAAACAGTACCAACCAAATGATAGAAACATCGATAATAGAAATGACAAGGAAGGGAACATGCAAGCAGTAAATAATAAACGGGAATGTACAGAAGAACATCAGTAACAGACTAAGCAGAGAGCATAGAATTAATGACCACAATTAGGGGAAAGCTTATAATATCAACTAACTAGCAAGGCGGAGGCGTGAAGATGGACATAACAAAAAAGAGAAGGGGAGAGGTGCAGGTTCTTGATAATGCAACAAACAGAGCATGAATGGCCAACATGGGAGAAGACTCGTGCCTAAGTTTAAAAAAACAGATATGACATGGATGAAATCATAATAGCAGGAAGTAGGCATGATGTTTACAAGTTAAACAAGTAGAAGGAATAGGCGACACAACAACGGTTGAGATAGAGAATGAGGACAGAACAGTGACGACAAGTCACATAAGAACCATAAATACAACGGTAACAATTCAAGGTAAGACATGAAGATATATACAAGAAAAGATTATCATAACATACTGCATGTCTCTCGTCCTCACTTGCACAGAAACACCCTTCGTGCCATGACCTCACAATGAGACAAAAGTATAAAAGTATAAATGCAATGGCACGGCCTCACCCTTTGTGCTTTTACTCACAAATGAAATGGCACGACATCACCCTTCGTGCTTTACACTCTTCCTCACATGATAATGAATAATGGCACGGCATCACCCTTCGTGCTTTACACTCTTCCTCACATGATAATAAATATAAAATGGCACGGAATCACCCTTCATGATTTACACTCTTTCTCACATGATAATGAATATAAAATGGCACGACATCACCCTTCGTGCTTTACACTCTTCCTTACCAAGCATATGAATATCAATAAAATGGCAAGGCAGGAAGTAATATAACATCGAGGAGAGTGATCAACGGATATCCCAAACAATTTCTCACTTACTGCTTTACAAGCCAACAATGATTCAATGAACCATCAAGGGTCATATGATTCAAGTACTTCCACAAATCTCTCAGTTTATTAGCAACACAGGTATAGAATCCAGCATCTCAAAATATCGGCCATAGCAATGTAATAGTGATCACACATCGAGATGACCAAATAAGACATATCAATGTATTCCCAAAATTCTATCCAATTTGATCAAGTTCTTAGGCTAGGTCTTTATTTCTAACATTTTATACTACTTTCTTAATACCTGTAAATCAAGTGAGGCATGAAGCAAGGAAGTTACGTAGTTTTACAAGACACAATTATAACATCATCTACCCCCGAGCATAATTAAATCCGGCACATACATATATGCTCGTCACCTCACATATGTATCATCCCCCACATGTATCAAACAATGGAAAATAAGAGAAAAAATTCCCTCAACAAAGTTAGGCAAAACACTTACCTCGATTCGGCTAACTCAACACTCAACTTAGCCTTTTCCTCTACAAATTCGCCTCCTCTCGACTCAATCTAGTCAATGACGACTTGAATACATTACTCGATGCAAGAGAAAAACAATTTCAATTAATAAGGCTGTGATTTTTATTCAATTTCTAAAAAGTCAACAAAAGTCAAACCTCGGGCTCGCCCGGTCAAAACCAGGATCCAAGGGTGGGTCTTGACTACCAACAAGTTCACGAGTCCAAATATGTGTTTTGTTTTCAAATCTGAGTCCTATTCGACTCTCAAAACCCAAATTTCCATTTTTCAAAACTTTGATAAAATCCCCAAGTTTTCCCATAAATTTCCCATGAATTTGATGTTAAATGTTGTAATAAGTCATGAAATATAGTTGGAAATTGATTAAAGATACTTACCCAATGCTTTGGTATGAAAACCCCCTCTCAAAATCGCCTCACCTCGAAGCTAGGGTTCAAAAATATGAAAAGTGAAGCCAAATGTCACGGCCCAAATTCCCAACCTTAGGGATCGTGATGGCGCCTAACACCACACTTGCTAGGCAAGCCAATGTTAGAATTCGAGTAGCTAATTTCATTTGATTATTTTCTTAAGCATCAATAAATAAATTTAAAGTAAACTTAATTTAAATGATTTGCAAAGATAAAATAATAAGCAATTGAATGAAAATGAACCACGAACTAATCATATAATAGATCTAGAATTACCCCTGAGTCTCGTGTCACAATTCACGAACTACTAAAGAATACTACAAACACTGGGCTGAAAGAAATAGTGTAACTGTTCTGAATATACTAAAATAGTTTTATAACAATAAGAGAAGACTCTCGGGATCTGTGAACGCCGGTAGATATACCTCGTGTCTCCGAATAAATAGATGGCTGCTCTAAAAATCCTTACTGCTGGCTAGTACCTGGATCTGCACAAAAGAGTGCAGAGTGTAGTATCAGTACAACCGACCCCATGTACTGAGTAAGTGCTGAGCCTAACCTCGACGAAGTAGTGACGAGGCTACGACGGGGCTTTAGCAATATAACCTGTGACAATAATCTATATAAAGCAAGAAGAAAATCTAAAAAAATAATTAAGTACTGCAACAACAATAAAATAACTAGCCGCCTTTTCCAGGCCTCATCTATAACCAATCCTTAAATAATTTTCAAGTTTCCAAACTTTAAGTTTAAATAAAAGTAGTGCCGAAAATATGAAGAATAGTAAAATAAACATTTAAGCCTTTCAAATCTTAATTTTCTTTGAAACTCAGTAAAAATTTCAAGTTTCTAAACTTTAACTTTAAATAAAAGTAGTGCCGAAAATATGAAGAATAGTAAAATAAACATTTAAGCCTTTCAAATCTTAATTTTCTTTGAAACTCAGTAAAAATATAAATGTCCTCCCTTATTGCTCCTTGTTGCGGCGTGCAACCCGCTTCCACCTGTCCACCCTTATTGCTCCTCCCTAAATATATCACCCTTATTACTCCTGTTGCGGCGTGCAACCCGATCCCACCTGTCCACCCTTATCACTCCTTGTTGCGGCATGCAACCCGCTCCCACCAGACATCTCATATCAATTTATTCATAAATTTCACAATTTAGGCCAAGCCTTTCACAATATTTTTGTCTCAACAATTATAAATAAGAAACTGTATTTTTCTCATAACTTCATCAATATCCTCTCAACCATGAAACCAATAGGAACATAAATATGTATATATATCTCGTAAAAACAATGCTAAACTGCTCAACCATTTTGTACCACAAGGGAACCATCTAAAACAACCAATACTCTTTCTAAAATAACCACAACAATATTTAACAACAAAATAACAAGGCCAAGTAGTCATAGAAACAATAATGAACATAGAACAATTAAGACAAGAATCAATTAAGTTGGGAACGGGAAATGGATCATGTTTAACAGGCAATTTGGTGGTGCATAGATACTCGTCACCTCACCTATACACCACACACATGCATTTCACATAGCAAACAAGTGAGGATTCCTATTCCCTCAAGTCAAAGTTAGACCAAATACTTACCACAATTTCGTAGGCCACTCACTGCTCCATTATAGCTTTTCCTTTAGAATCTTGGTCTAACTTGCTCGAATCTAATCATAATTAACTCAATATCATCAATTAATGCTAAAGGAACTAACTTTACTGAAAAACATAAATTTTCCTAAGTTTTCTAAAAAAAAAGAAGTGAAAACCCGACCCCGGGCCCGCTTGGTCTAAACTCGGGGTTCAGACCAAATTATGTTTTACCCATTCATCCACGAACGCAAATATAAAATTAGTTTCGAAATCCGACCTCAATTCGAGGTAAAGATTTAATTTTTACAAAATTTTCTAATTCTACCCAAACCCTCAATTTTTACCATGAAATTCTTAGTTTTTGATTTAAAAGTGATGAAAAACAATGAGTAATTGAAAGACTAAAGTTTAGAATTGATTACCTATGACTTGGGGATGATATTTGGTGAAGAAATTCGTTCCTAGGGCTGCGGGGTTCGAAAAGAAGAAGAAGAAGTCTGTCTGTTTTATATATATTTTTCTACCAGCTATTCTGTCTCGTTTATCATGCCAAACAATCCCGAAACTCGATTTTTATTCCTCCAATGATTTTTTTGTGAAATTCTAGTCAAGTTAGGCTTTTGAATCACTTAATTTGACCTTATAATGAAGGAGATATGTAGGTTTTAATATTTGCAAATAGTGTAGATTTTAATACGCCGTCAGTGGCAATTTCGTAATTAACCCAAAAAATCTGGCAACCTTAGTAAACGGACCATAAAATCCTCATGCGATATCCAAATTCGATGATTCTTTTTGCTACGGGTCCGTAATTATGATACGGATCTAATAATTTATTTAAAACATAAATCGGATCTCATTTGTTCAATAGGATATCATTTATGCTTGAAGAAACGACGTCGAAGCATAAGAAAGAACGAGCGCAACACAACCCAAACCTATTTGAAACTCACCTGAGCCCTCGGGGCTCTAAACCAAACATGCACGCAAGTCTAAAAGAATCATACGGACTTGCTCGTGCGATCAAATCATGACAATAATATATAAAACTATGAATTAAACCTTAAAACTCATTATTTTTTTCAAGAACACTTAAAGTTCACTATTTATCAACCGGACGTCCGAATCACATCAAATAAGTTCCGATTCTCACCAAATTTTGCAGACAAGGCATAAATATCATAACAAACCTATATCGAGCTCCGGAACCAAAATACGGGCCCGATACCAACGGTTTCAAACGTTAATTCATTTCTTTATTTCATTAATAATTCAGCAAAATAATTTCTTTCAAAAATGATTTCTAAGGCTTGGGACCTCGGAATTCAATTCCGGGCATACGCCCAAGTCCCATATTTTACTGCGGACCTCCCGAGATTTTCAGAACACAGATCCGGGTCCGTTTACTCAAAATGTTGACTCAAGTCAACTAAAAACCACATTTTTAACTCTAAAAATGATTATTTCTTATATTTTCACATAAAAGCTTTCCTGTTTCACGCCCAGACTGCGCATGAAAATCGAAGTAATTGCATTTAATATTTTAATGGCTAATAAGCCTAGAACAGAGTCTTAATTCATAAAATGACCCCTTGGGTCATCACACCAAAACTCGGAATTCTCAGCACTTAACAGGTCGTAGATGTCGCATTTGCGACAGGGTTCACAAATGCGAAACCGAAAATGCGAAACCGCAAATGTGAAGGATTCATCGCATGTCACGAACCAAATTCCCAATCCTCGGGATCGTGATGGAGCCTAACACCACACTTTCTAGGCAAGCCAATGCTAGAGGGATTCAATATTTAAAACAATTAAAATATGATATTAGGTATAAATTCATCAAATAAACGAATGCCGAATAGTGTGAGACATAATAAAACGGAACTCAAAGCTAATTATAATATCTAGCTACCCAGGGTCTGGAGTCACAATTCACGAACTACTAAAGAATACTACAATTAATTGGCTGAAAGGAAATACATATGTCTGTTTTGAACTAAGTATAACAATAAAGGATATATGGGAGAAGACTCCAGGAATCTGCGAACGCCAATAGATCTACCTTGTGTCTTGTGCGAATATTATCAACTAGTACTTCCACTTAGCTCTACCCGGTACCTAGATCTGCACAACAAGTGCAGAGTGCAGTATCACTACAACCGACCCCATGTACTGGTAAGTGCTGAGCCTAACCTCGACGAAGTAGTGATGAGGCTACGACGGGGCATTTATAAGATAACATGGATACAATGTATAATAAAGCAAGAATGGAATGATAAACTAATTATACAGTAACTTGCAACAATTAATAAAACAACTCGGTTAACTTTTCCAGATCTCAGCTATAACGAATTCTCACAAAATTTCCAAGTTTCAATTTAAAATAATGGTAAAAGCAGAGTATAGGAACAATAGAATAAAACAGTAAGTTTTTCCAGTCTTTATCATATAATCAGTAAAACATGAATGTCCTCCCTTATTGCTCCTTGTTACGGCGCGCAATCCGCTCCCACCTGTCCACCCTTATTGCTCCTCCCTATATATATCACCCTTATTTCTCCTGTTGCAGCGTGCAACCCGATCCTACCTGTCCTCCCTTATTACTCCTTGTTGCTGCATACAACCCGCTCCCACCAGGAAATCACATCTCTTTATTTTAAAAAAAGAAAATATTTCACAATTTAGATCAAAGCCTTTCACAATATTTATGTCTCAACAATTGTAAGCAGAAAGCTGTACTATTCAGAAATTCCACCAATTATCACTACACAGCGAAACCAACCGAAATGTATCATGAAATACTGACCACCAGCTCACCCATTAATGTACCACAATCAAGTTAAGGAACAATTGATACTCCCAAATAAGTGAAATAATATCTAACAAACAAGTAAGCAAAAGAAGTAGACATGGAGGCATCAAAATCATGAACTAACTAAGCCAGGAATCATATAAATTGGAAAATGGGGAAGGGAACATGCTCAACAGATAATTTGGTGGTGCATACATACTCGTCACCTCACCTATACCCCACACACATGAAATTCCACATAGCATTTAAGTTGGGGATTCCTATTCCCTTAAGTCAAGGTTAAACCAAACACTTACCTCAATTCCGCAGGCCACTCACTGCTCAATCACAGCTTTTCCTTTAGAATTTGCCTCTAACCCCCTCGAATCTAATCATAATTGGTTCTGTATCATCAATTATTTCTAAAGGAATCAACTTTAATGAAAAACTATGGTTTTCCTATGTTCTCCTATCAAAATACAAAAATCGACCCCGGGCTCACTTGGTCTAAATTCGAGGTTCAGACCAAAACCCGTTTACACATGCTCCCCTGAGCCCGGATATACAATAGGTTTTGGAATTCGATCTCAATTCAAGGTCTAAATTCCCAAATTTAGAAATTCCTAAATTTTACCCCAAAATCCCAAATTTTACAATGAAAGTTCTAGGTTTTTTGTTGAAATCTTGTAAATATTTGTAAAGGATTGAAACAAAGTAGTTAGGAATCACTTACCTATGATTTGGAGAAGTTTGAGTATTTGAAAAATCACCTATGGAGGTTTAAGGTTTGAGAGAATTGTAAAATGGGTGAAAATCCCGTCTAAAATCCCACTTAACAGGCTGCTATTATGTATACTGCTAAAATCGGTGAGCCCAATTTTATGATTATTATGGCACTCCATAGCCCGCCTTCAGAGGGTTCGAAGCAGTTTGAGTTTTGACATCGAGGAAGCATGTCGAGGATTCTCCACGCTCGACCTCGAGGCAGTGTAAATCGATGGCCATCATGGAAAAGCGGAAAGTTCCTAAGAGGCACGTGGTTAAGGCTGATCAAGTCTATATGAATAATACAAGTGCGTACCGTGATATTAAATAGTTGTATCAGCTGTTTATCTCCGTAATAATTACACATGTACTATGTTGGGATTCCCTCTCTTATATAAAGGGGACCCTTGTCATTTTGTAACATATATGATATTCAATACAAGAACAAGAACATTCTCTGCTCTCTAATTCAAACATTCTTTACAATTGTTCCGTTGATTTATTGCCTTTCATTTATTGTGTTCATTAATTTTTCTTCATTTATTGATCATTATTGATCATAAAGAGGCCATCTTCGAGGCCTTCAATACTCTGTCAAGCCCTCGCGCTTGACCTCCAGGCCCTATTTCAACCAAGCTCGAGACCCCGTCTCTTAACTTCTCGGTTTGCACAATTCCATTACCCTTTGCTCTTATCTCATTTTTCTTAAATCTCACTTAGCATATATTGCCTAAACAACTAGTATTAAAATAAATCACGCATTTTCAGAACCACAAAATCAGACATAATTGTAATTACCATTTTCACGGTAAATAGTTTGGCGCCCACCGTGGGGATAAAAATAATAGTGATTGTTTTAGTGCTGGTTTTATAAAACACAAGTTATTCTTTACACTTTTTCTTGTCCAAGAGTCTTCAATTTCAGGTCAGGAAATATCTAACCCAGTGAATGCACATGAAAACAACGGTCCCGAGGATCATGGAGAGAAGGAGCAGCTGCTTCAGGTGTCGGTGTACCACAGCAAAACTCTGAAGGGGCACCAGTGCAAATCCCCGTTGATGAAGGCTCGTGCAACGCTCAACATGTCGATGTAAGCTCTCATGTAGACTGAAGTGTGCGTGAAGGAGACCAGAATAAAGCATAGAGATCCCCTGCTCAAAAGGAAAGAGAAGTTAACCTTCATGTCATCTTTGAGATGTTGCAAGCACAACAAGTGGCTATTGCTCAGCTACAAAGCCATCAAAGAACTCCAAGCACAACACCACCAGAAACGGCTCCTCGAGTCAAACATGCACTAGAAAGGTCGAGCAATAACGGGTTAGTAGTCGACCCTGCTATTATGAAGATGCTCGAGAACCTCACAAAGAGGATTGAATCAGGCAAAAAGAAGATAGAAGCTAACAACAAGAAGGTGGAGACCTATAACTCGAGGGTCGATCAGATCCCGGGGTGCACCCCAAATTCTGAAGGGTGTAGATTCAAAAAAGTTCGTACAAAAGCCATTCCCATCAAGTGCGGCCCCCAAGCCTATCCCAAAGAAATTCAGAATGCCTGATCTCCCGAAGTACAACGGGACCTCAGACCCAAATGAGCACATTACTGCTTACACTTGTGCTGTGAAAGGAAATGACTTAAAAGATGACGAGATTGTATCCGTCTTATTGAAATTTTTTGGAGAAACTCTGTCCAAAGGGGCCATGATATGGTATCATAACCTGCCCCCAAACTCAATAGATTCGTTTGTCATGATGACAGACTCTTTTGTGAAGGAGGATGCTAGTGCGATCAAGGTCGCTACGAGGAAATCTGACGTCTTCAAAATCAAACAAAGAGAGAATGAGATGTTAAGGGAGTTCTTATCCCGCTTCCAACTGGAACGGATGGAATTACCACCGGTCTCTGATGATTGGGCAATGTAAGCTTTTGCTCAGGGCTTGAATGAACGAAGCTCGATAGCTTCAAAGCAGTTGAAGAAAAAATTAATCGAGTATCCCGCCGTAGTTTGGGCGGATGTGCACAACATGTATCAGTAAAAGATCAGAGTCGAGGATGACCAATTAGAAGCCCCCCGGGCTCGGTGTATCCCAGCAGGCTCTTAGCAAAGGAATCGAGGTTTCCAAAAGGTGAGCCGAGGCCAAGCAAAGAAAGGTATCAACCGTATGTAGAAAATTAGAGAAATATACCGAGGCGCAACATGCCTCGAAATGATCATAGGATGGATCGAGGTCAGAATCCTTGGGGACTTATGAACAAAGAAGGGTTCGACAGGCACACAAGGCTGGTAGAGGCACCCCGACTATCTGAGTAAAACTTCAACATTGATGTTTAAGAAATCATATCGTCCATAGGTAAAATCAAAGACACCAGGTGGCCAAGACCCGTACTATCAGATCCTTCGTAAAGGAACCCTAACTTGATATGCGAATATCACGGTATCCACGGTCATAGGACCGAGAATTGCAGACAGCTCCGAGAAGAAGTAGCCCAGCTGATTAGCAAAGGGCACCTTCGTGAATTCCTCAGCGACCGAGCTAAGAACCAATTTCGGGAAAGAGAGGCGAACAGGAAAAATGAAACAGAAGAACCACAGAACATTATACACTTGATTATTGGTGGAGTCGACGTCCCTCAAGGACCCATTTTCAAGCGAACAAAAGTATACATCACCAGGGAAAAATGAACTCGGAGCTACATACCTGAAGATGCTCTATCATTCAGCAAAGAGGACATCGAGACCTTGTCTACACCTCATAATGATGCACTGGTAATTTCCTATGAAGGATGGAGTAACAGTATGAGGGCGGTGCCGCAAAACCCTTCATCAAATGATGAAGTTTCCTACGAAGGATGGAGTAAAAACAGTGTACAGAGAGCAGCATGCAACAAAAGAAATGTTCGCAGTGTACGATGTGGCACCGAGACCGACACCTTCTACATAGAATGAGCCAAAGAACAAGCAAACAGTCGAGGAGAAATCACAAACTACATCCTCGGATGAATGAATAAAGAACCGTGTCGCGTCCTCGGAATGAGTAACTGAAGCATATCGAGGCTTGATAGCCACCACAGTTAAGGTACAATCCTCTCCCTCTTTCCTTCACATTTTACACTAAACTGTGTGCAGGTGTTCGATTGAAAGGAATCGAAGCACCCTCCAGCTCGAAGGCCTTAGGTTTTAAAGCATGCATTGCGCTCTTTTTCTCTCATATCGGATTTTATCCCAAAAGGGTTTTACCAAAGAGGTTTTTACCGAGGCAACATCTATATGCTACCTAAGGATAAATCATAAAGTATTCAAGTCTTCTATTCATTCAACCTCAAATACTGAGGGGCATCCCCCCGGGAGATCACCACTTCGAAGAAATTAAAATATGCTAAAGAGGGTCTCGACAGGAAAATGATGTACAGGACCAAACGGTCGAATGAACCGTGTCCTCGTAGAATAATAGAACCCTCAATGGTGAAACATGTATACTTTTACCAAGTAATCGAAGGAGAATCTTTTATCATCAAAACACTTCATGCTCCAAAGAAATTCACTATTCTCGCAAGAAACGGCCCCAGGGCCAGAAAATTCCAAACACTCGGGGACTGACATCAAAAACTCGAAGCCGTAAGACCTCAAGTCCGGAAACTTCGATCTCATAAGCCCTCCATGATACACCAATGTAAGCCCTACACGAGGCAATACCAACATTAAGCACTCCATGAGGCAACATTGAACTCGTAAGCCCTCAACGATGCAACGTCAAATCTGTAAGACCTCAACGAGGCATTTTAAAATTCATAAGCCCTCCACGAGGCACCAATGTAAGCCCTCCATGAGGAAATATCAAATTTAAGACCTCCATGAGGAAACATCAAGCCATAAGACCTCAGAGCCGGCAACTTCGAGCTCATAAGCCCTACATGAGGCAATATCAAAACTGTAAGACCTCAAGCAAGGCATGTACAAATTTGTAAGACCTTAAAAGGCATAATCCCGATATCAAAGTCAAGGCAACATGTCAAACTTGTAAGACCCCTAAAATGGCATACCCTCGATATAGACGCCGAGGCTATCTCACTCGGGGACTAAAAGGCTACAGCCAAATACAATGACCATCGTCATAAGGCTCCAGCCAAACCAACGCAACTCGAAGACGTCCGACCATCGCTGCAATAAAGGTCGTACCGACCAAATGCGTAAGATCCCAAGCACTAGCTATATCAAAGGTCGTACCGACCCAATGCGTAAGAGCCCAAACACCAGCTATATCAAAGGTCATACTGACCCAATACGTAAGAGCCTAAGCGCCAACCTAAAGAGACTTAGGGTCGATTAAAAAAAACTAAGGGTTGATGAGCTCGAGTCGAAACCCGACTCGAAGACTGAGCCCTAAACGGTTAACTAAAGCGCCTAAGGGCCAAATTCGTAAGATCCCAAGTGCCAGCTATATCAAAGGTCATACCGACCAAATGCGTAAGATCCCAAGCCCTAGCCACATCAAGGGTCGTACCGATCCAATGCGTAAGAGCCTAAGGGCCAGCCTAAAAAGCCTCAGGGCCAATTTATAACCCCAAGGGTTTCATTTCGAAGTCCAATTCATTGGGCTAATTATCGACAAACATCAAAATTGAAAAAAAAAGAAAGACAAACACAAGCTAATTAGAAATACCAAAGAATTATATATATATATATATATATATATATATATATATATATATATATATATATATATATATATATATATATATATATATATATATATATNTTACAAATATACATTTACAGTGCTCCCACATGAGTTTTTACAAAGGACAAGAAAGAAAAACCTAGTCTGCTCTAGGGACCAGCTCCCTCGGCGGCCTTAAAACATCAGCATCGACACCAGAAGAAAGGGAAAACTTGGCGTCGATCTCATCCGCCTTGGCCTGCTTTATCTCTTCTGATAGATTAAAGCCCCTAGCATTAATCTCTTCGAGGGTCTCCCTCCGAGACCTGCATCGGGCATATGCATTTCCCCTCCTTTCTCTGTCAGAGGCTCCCCTCAGCTCAGCCCGAGCATCTTTCAAATAAATGACCACTTTCTTATCGGCCTTGGCTCGAACTTCTTCAGATTTAGCCGGGGCGTCCATGACCTCGGCCTTCATCTTCAAAAGATCAATCTCGAGCTTGGTAATCATGCTCGTCTGAATCGAGCTACTTTCTTGAGCATTGCGAATTATACCTCGAGGGCAGAAGACTTGGCCAAAACATGAACACCTATCTGCGCCTTCAACGCATTGCATTCGGAATTGACCTGTCCGACTTCGCCCCAAAGGTGTTCCAACGCTTCCGTTTTTCTCTGCAACTGAAGCACCGAAATGTTAGTTCTCAAATATGGGAAAGGAAGCATGTACTCCCTCAAGATAAGGATTACCTATTGCTGGAGATTGCCCTCGTAGTCTCGACTTCGATGCATCTCCGATCGAAGATATATCAACTCTTTTTTTTCTTATTGCAAAGAAGCCTGAGAGATTTCTCCTTGCTCAAAGCTTCCCGCAACTTGGTCTCACAATGGAGCAGCTCGAACTTGAGCTTGTGAAAGGCCTATGAAAAAGAAGCTTCAGTTCAAAAGATGAAAATACAAAGCTGAAAAACCAACAAAGTCAACCAAAACTCACCACAGAACAGAACTGCTGATCCTCCTCAAAAGTTAAGTGTGCATCTACTGGCTTGGTCTCATCGGCCCCGGTTAAACTACCCTCGGTGGGGATAAGATCGCTTGAGACCCCAGTCGATTCAGTCGGCCCCGACCCCGAACGTCCTTCGAAGTACCTTTGAGGGGGGAAGCAGATGGTGGTATTGGACTCTTGCTCCATCCCTCTTGTGGAACCTCCCCCTCAAGGCTATAGGTCTCAGGCCCAGCAGGTTCGGCAACCTCGGAAGGCCCCCTGGTTCGAGCCATCGATGCAGAACCATCCTCGCCAGGAGTACTGATATCCACGGAATAACCGACGCATATAAAGTCCTTTTTAGCGGTGGCATCTTCTTTGTGCTTCGAGGTAGGACCCGCCTTGTTATGAATGTCCTCATCCTTCGAGGACCTTTTCTGCTTATTATCCTTCCTCGGCTTCAAAGCCGATAGTCCTTCCCCCTCATCGAGGGGGAATGGTCTCATCTCTGAGAATCTGCCAACACCTGCGGTGGCGGAGTAAATACACATAAAGGAAAGCATTCCTCAAAAGGCAATCACATGGAACATACCGTGGTGCTTTGCTTCCCATATGCCTTTTGATAGATCTCGTCACTTACGTTCATCGAAGGTCGAGGAAGCTGCCAACCTCCGAGTCCAGTCCACAAGATCGAGGATCTCTTCTGGCATCCACGAGACTGCTGAGAAAGAGAAAAATAAACATCCTTATAAATCATCGAGAGAAAACGAAACTAAGGTGCGACATAGTACTTACGTTTGAAGTTCTAATTTTTGGGGAACGGTAGGAACTCTTCAGGAATGATGTCGACGGTCCTCACTCGGACAAACCGAATCATCCATCCTCGATTATGGTCTCCATCATCACTGGCAATGAAAGGCTTGGTGGATCAGCATCGTAATGCAATCAGGCTTCGACAATGCAGAGGACGATATAATCTGATAAGGTGGCTAAGGATAAACTCGAGCTCAGCCTTTTCAATAAAGTACCTTATCATCAAAACTATCCACCAGAAGGGCGGATGAATTTGAGCTAGAGTGACTCGATACCTTTTGCAGAATTCAAGCACAAGGCGGTCGAGGGGGCCCAATGTAAATGGGTACGTATACACATTCAGGAATCCCTCTACATGGGCCATAATATTCTCTTCTCGGGAAGGTATCTGCAGCATCACATTTTCTCCCCATCCACAATCTCTCCTCACGGACTCGAGGTGATTATCCTCTATCGACTGAATAAACCTCGACGCATGCTCTCGATGGCCCGGAGCATCGAAGGGTTTCTCTAGTGCAAAGTCATTCTTCAAAGCAAAACAACTCGAGGTTAACTCGCCATACGCCGGCGGTGTATCGCCGACCGGGCAAGAAGAAGAGGTAGAGTTTACCTCTTCTTGGTGAGCAGATTTGGGCACGATAGCCATAACTATTTGAATAAAGGTAAAGAGGGAGAAATATCAATCAAAGCTTTGAACTAAAGAAGAGCTGAGAGAAGGAAGAGAGTTGTAAAGGGAAAACTAGTTTTGCGTACTGCAAAACCTAAAAGCAAGCATATATATAGAACAAGCGGCGACTATTCATCCACTTTGAGGGCCAATTAATTCTGACAAGGTCGTTATAGTTTTTGGGAAGTGTACCGACGGGGCCACCTCGGTCACTTCACTGTCAAGTCTTATAAATGACGCTGTCATACATCATTTGAGGGATCGAAACTCCCATGTCAACCTAGCCTCGAGAAGGTTTCCGATTCCAAGGATCTCTATTACTACAAGAACGGTCTCCAAAGAGCTAAATTCAGAGCTCGAAGGTCGACTTGTTCATAAAGATTGCAGAGCGAAAATTGAAGATAAGAAACGAAGAGATCTTTTCCATTCCAAAAATATACTTACAAGGGTATTTTACAAAGCTCCCCCGAGGATCCCATGTACAAAGAAGAAAAAAGCAAAATAGTAAGTAAATCTACTCTTCGCCTTCACTACTGCCCGAGTCACTTCAAGATCCCTCATCCGAAGTAGTTGAAATTGCCAATTCTTCCTCCAAGGCCCTGGTTTCCTCAATCTCGACAGAGAGATCGACACCTTTAGCACTCGTTTCCTCGAAGGCTTGCCTCCTGGTTTGCAAGCGAGCATGAGCAACTGCCCGAGCCAGTTTTAGCTCGGCCTTCTCGGATATTTCCCTGGCCCGATCATTTGCGGCGACAACATTCCTTTTGTATGAAGAGACAAATTCATCGGCCTCAGACTTGGCCGTAGATAATGCAGCAACCTCCTATTGAGCACCTCGAAGAAGGCCCTGAGTCGAGGATAGCTCTCCTTGAAGTATGTCCCTCTCCGAGGCGATGACATCATTCAGCCGTGTCAGCTCAAGGATCTCGGCGACCTTGGCCATAATCTCCCCCCGAAGCTGCCCCACTAGGGCATCCTTTTGCCCGATCTGCAAATACAGAGGACAAGCTAGTTAGCATCAATTATGGAAATAAAAGACAAGTTCATGGGTACGGGATTACCTGCTCGATAAAGTCGGCCCTCTCATGGAACACTCTCTCTGAGTGTGACCAGTGGTCGACCAGCTCCTCCTCTTTACGGGCGTGCAGAGCCTTCAGCTTGTTCAGCTCCAATGTAATCTTCCCGAGCTCCTCCTCACGGCAAGTCATCTTGTCATGTAGCTTAGAGAAAGCTTGGTCATACAAATTCTTGACCTACAACACAAAGGAAGGAAGTTATAAAAGCAAGGGAAAAAATGTGAAGCACAAATAGTATATCAAGATGGTCACCTTCTTTTGGAGCCTCTCAGCCTCCTCGAGAGCGATGGGGGCATTGAGATCAGTCTCCTCCTCAATGCCTTCAAAATATTCTTTGAATGTATCGCCCTCTCTCGGAGAGGTCCCCAAACCTAAGGCACTCCGACCCTGGGCATCTCGTATCTCCCCTGGGGAAAATGACAGGCCCGGTTGAAATCCGCCTGCGACATCAACATCCATCGGGGCTTCCTCTCGACCCCGAAAAACTTCATTAGCGAGCTCTCCGAGCTCACCAATACGGATTGTTCCATGTCTGACGAGCGGCTCAGGGACTGCACTCAAACCCTCCTCGAGGGTCTGCTCAACTCGAGGTAGGTCTGCATCGACCGCCTCCAACTCAGCAGCCGTCCGCCTAGCAAATTTTGAAGCATCAATGCTTCGTTTTACCCTTTGTACCTAAGGGCATGTATCATCTTCTTCTTCCTCAGCCCTAAGGCTCTCAGCGGCCATCGAGGTAAGGACCTTGGCATCGGTCTTGGGCTTCCGAGCCTTTGCTTTCTTGGATTTTGGAGATGCCGCCGATGTCTCCCTCTTCCTTTTCTTATCCATGACGGCTTTCGAAGCCTCTTCCTCACCAGGAGGCGGCGTTCTCATCGACACGCCTTCCCCAAGGGATGCACATGTATGATGTATCAAACTCACTACCATAAAGAGTACTTACAAAGAGTGAAAAAATGGCAACAATAAAAGCATACCATGGTTCTTGGCCTACCACCGCATTTTGGCCAAATCGCGCCAGATGTGTTTGCTGGAAGAGCAGAGTCCAAAAGTTTGATCCATCCCGGAAGGTCCTGGACCGCGTCGGAGAACCAAACAGTGGCTACACAACCAGTGGAAAATTAATCAAAAGAGAAGGAGGTCAGATCGGAAGAAGAAAAAGAGGTGATAAAACATACTCGATGTGGAGATACTTACACTTCATGTTCCATTCCTCCGGGAGTGGCATTCTACCAACAGGGATGATGTCCAAGGTTCTGACTCTAAAAAATCGGCTCATCCAACCCCAGTATTTTTCCTCGTCGATGCAGGCAAAGAATACCTTGGCAGATCGACGGTGCAACTTAATTAAATCCCTCCGGAAGAGACGAGGGCTATACAAAGGGTGAAAGTCATTCCCTCGACCATGTTAGATATATATCGAATCATATATACAATCCTCCAGAAAGAGGGATAAATCTGACCGAGTGTCACTCGGTACTGACGACAAAATTCGAGAATCACCGGGTCTATCGGTGGAGAAGAAGAATCTACGAGGCCTAAAGTAAAAGGGTATGTATATACGTTGAGGAAGCCAAATTTATGTGTGACTATGCTTTCCTCAGCTGTAGGGATTTCTACTTGTGCCGACTCCCCCCAACGATAGTCTATCTTTACCCTCTTTATATTGGTCACTACACTTATGCACCGAGACATGGGCTCGCATCGGCCCGATGTAGAAGGCGGTTTCTCAATGGTAAAATCGGAGACGGTGTCAAAGGAACCATGAATGCACTGCTCGATACTCGGAGGAGGTTTTAATTTTCCCTTAAACGGGCGTGATGAAGAAGTGGCTCCCTCTTTTTGAGGTACCGTTTTGGAGGTTTTTGCCATATTTGTAACTGAGTTTCACAGAAAAAAGATGAAGAAGCAAGCGGAGAAATAGGATGAAAGCAGAAAATAGTTAGCTAAATTTTGAAGACTTGAAGACGTTGTAAAATTGTGAAAAGCAAACGATTGAAGTATTTATAGAAGCCATTTGGGCACATTTGGGAAGCGGAAAGGTCGAACCAATAGCGGTTCATGGGCTTCTCAAGAATCGTGCTGATAGTGACCTCTCTGCAGCCTTTATGTCACGTCATTTAATGTTCTGATGATGCTGGCGTCATAATAGGGATATCGAAGAGGAAAATATTCAAGATCGTTTCTTATCACTTCATTCTAAGAAACACGGGGACTATCTATATACGGCTAAAACCGGTGAGCCCAATTTTATGATTATTATGGCACTCCATAGCCCGTCTTCAGAGGGCTCGAAGCAGTTCGAGTTTTGACATCGAGGAAGCATGTCAAGGATTCTCCACGCTCGACCTCGAGGCAGTGTAAATCGATGGCCATCATGGAAAAGCGAGAAATTCCCAAAAGGTAGGTGGTTAAGGCTGATCAAGTCTGTATGAATAGTACAAGTCCGTACCGTGACATTAAATAGTTGTACCAACTGTTTATCTCTGTAATAATTACACATGTACTATGTTGGGATTCCCACTCTTATATAAAGAGGACCCTTATCATTTTGTAACATATATGATATTCAATACAAGAACACGAACATTCTCTGCTCTCTAACTCAAACATTCTTACAATTGTTCCATTGATTTATTGCCTTTCATTTATTATGTTCATTAATTGTTCTTCATTTATTGATCATTATTGATATTAAAGAGTCCATCTTCGAGACCTTCAATACAATTATATCTTCATCGACCGCCCTTTGTCAAGCCCTCGAGCTCGATCTCGAGGCCCTATTTCGACCAAGCTCGAGACCCCGTCTCTTAACTGCTCGATTTGCACAATTCCATCATCCTTTGCTCTTATCTTATTTTTCTTAACTCACACTTAGCATCTATTCTAACCAACTAGTATTAAAATAAATCACATATTTTTAGAACCACAAAATCAGACATAATTGTAATTACCATTTTCACGGTAAACAAGTTATCGCAAATGTGATAAGGGGTTTCTAATTGAGAATCCTTCGAAATTACTGCTGCCTTCGCATTTGCGACATTTTGCGAACCCTTCAAAATTACTGCTCTCTTCCCATTTGCGACTAAAGTGTCATATTTGCGACTTCTGGTCATCTTGGAAATCTTCGCATTTGCGAAGAGAAGTATCGCATTTGTAAGAATGGCCTTCTTAGGCCTTTGTCCCATTTGCGACAAAATGTGCCGCATTTCCCAGGCGAGATCAGAGGCCTGGTGACAGACACCAGATGCACCAGCTGAGATTTCTATGTTCTAAACACTCCATAGCCTACGTGAAACTCATCCCAGCCCTCGAGGCTCCAAACCAAACATGCACGCAAGTTTAGAAACATCATACAGACTTTCTTGTGCAATCAAATCACAAAAATAACATTTAAAACTACAAATTCAACCTCAAAACTCATGATTTTTATCAAGAACACTTCAATTCCACTATTACTCAACCGGACGTCCGAATCACGTCAAATCAATTCCGATTCTCACCAAATTTCACAGATAGGACTTAAATATCATAACAAACCTATACCGGGCTCCGAAACCAAAATACGGGCCCGATACCAATGATTTCAAACATTAATTCGTTTCTTTATTTCCTTAATAATCCAGTAAAACAATTTTTTTCAAAAATTGATTTCTAAAGCTAGGGACCTCGGAGTTCAACTTCGGGCATACGCCCAAGTCCCATATTTTACTGCGGACCTCCCGGGATTGTAGGAACACAGATCCGAGTCCGTTTACTAAAAATGTTGACCAAAGTCAACTAAAACCAAATTTTTAACTCTAAAAATTATTATTTCTCTTATTTTCACATAAAAGCTTTCTTGTTTCATGCCCGGATTGTGCAAGCAAATCGAGGTAAATAAAATTTATTTTTTTAAGGCTAATAAGCATGGAATGGTGTCGTAATTCATAAGATGACCCCTTTGGGTCATCACAATCTCCACCTCTAAAACAAACGTTCGTCCTCGAACGAACATAGAAAATTACCTGAACTGGAAAACAGGTGGGGATATCTACTCTGCATGTCCGACTCAGACTCCCAAGTAACTACCCCGACGAACTGACCTTTCCACTGCACTCGAACTGAAGGATAACTCTTTAACCTCAACTGACGAACCTACGGTCTAAAATGGCTATCGGCTCCTCCTCATAAGTCAAATCTTTGTCCAATTGGACATAGTTGAAATCTAACACGTGGGACGGGTCACCATGAATAGATACATGGAATACTAGATGAACTGAGGATAACCCCGGAGGCAACGCAAGTCTATAAGCTACCTCCCCCACTCTATCAAGAATCTCAAATGGCCCGATATACCTAGGGCTCAACTTGCCCTTCTTCCCAAACATCATAACACCCTTCATGGGCGATACCCGAAGTAATACCCTTTCTCCAACCATGAATGCCACATCACGAACCTTACAGTCGGCATAAATATTTTTCCTAGACTAAGCTGCACGAAATCGATCTTGTATAACCTTGACCTTATCTAAGGCCTCTTGAACTAAGTCTGTACCCAGTAACCGAGCCTCTCCTGGCTCAAACCATCCAACTAGAAATCTACATCGTCTACCATATAATGCCTCATAGGGAGTCATATGAATGCTCGACTAATAACTATTATTGTTGGCAAGCTCCACTAACAGCAAGAACTGATCCCAAGAACCTCCAAAATCAATAACACAGGCACGGAGCATATCCTCTAAGATCTGAATAGTACGCTCGGACTACCTATCTGTCTGAGGATGGAATGCTGTGCTCAACTCAACCCATGTACCCAACTCACGCTGAACTGCCCTCCAAAAGTGCGAGGGAAACTACGAACCCTGATATGAAATGATAGAGACGGGCACACCATGAAGGCAAACAATCTCCCAAATATATATCTCTGCCAACTGCTCTGAAGTATAAGTACTTGCCACTGGAATGCAATATGCTGATTTAGTCAGCCTATCTACAACAACCCAAACAGCGTCGAACTTCCTCTAAGTCTATGGGAGTCCAACAACGAAGTCCATAGTGATACACTATCCGGTCTCCACAAAGCTTCGGAGGACATAGTTGCTCCATCAACAAGCGGTGATGCAGTAACTGGTTGAACTACCCCAGCTGAATTGGTTGCTGGGGTCTGAATATGTGGAGTAGTCTGATCAGGAGTGTGGGTAGCAGGAGTATGGAACCCCGCTCCAGCCTGAGATACGACTGCTACTACTGGGAGTGTGACAGTCTGGGCTACACTCTACATAATGCCCAGTAATAGGACCAAAGCGTCCTGAAGCACCGAGGTAGCAATAAACCCCTCTGGGACCTGAGCTGGTCCCGCTGGAACGGTCCGAGCTGGATCCCCCTCATCTATCTCTATCTGGGGCTCCGCAGCTGGGGAAGCTGCCTAAACAATGGGTTGAGTCCTGCCCCTACCTCGGCATCTGACATGGCCTCGGCCTCTGCCTCTAGTAGGAGCTACTGCTTCTGGAGGACCTGACTGGTTTTCAGCGTAAGAGGAAACACGTGTTCTCTCCATATGCGAGAGAATAGAAGAGTTCAATCAATATTAGAGATAACAAGAATCACATGATAGAGTACAAATAAAAATTGATTTTGTTCCTAACTTTATAGCCTCTGAGATATAAGTACAAACGTTTCTGTACCGACCTCTTAGACTTTATTAAGCTTGTTCATGAATTGTGAGACCTAGGCAACCTAGAGCTCTGATACCAACTTGTCACACCCAAATTTCCAATCCTCGGGATCGTGATGACGCCTAACACCACACTTGCTAGTCAAGCTAATGCTAGAGGGATTCAATATTTAAAACAATTAAAATGTGATATTAGGTCTAAATTCATCAAACAAACGAATGCCAAATAGTGTGAGACATAATAAAATGAAACTCGAAGCTAATTATAATATCTAGCTACCCAGGGTCTGGAGGCACAATTCACGAACTACTAAAGAATACTACAAGTAATTGGATGAAAGTAAATACATATGTCTGTTTTGAACAAAGTAAAATAATAAATGAATATAAGGGAGAAGACTCCAGGAATCTATGAACGCCAACAGATCTATCTCGTGTCTTCGTGCGAATAGTATCAACTAGTACTTCCACTTAGCTCTGGCCGGTACCTGGATCTGCACAAGAAATGCAGAGTGCAGTATCAGTACAACCGATCCCATGTACTGGTAAGTGCCGAGACTAACCTCGACGAAGTAGTGACGAGGCTACGGCGTGGCATTTATAACATAACCTGGACACAATGTATAATAAAGCAAGAATGGAATAATAAACTAAGTACACAGTAACTTGCAACAATTAATAAAAAAACTCGGTTAACTTTTCCATATCTTAGCTATAACCAATTCTCAAGAAAATTTCCAAGTTTTAATTTAAAATAACGGTAAAAGCAGAGTATGGGAACAATAGAATAAAACAGTAAGTTTTTCCAGTCTTTATCATATAATCAGTAAAAACATGAATGTCCTCCCTTATTGCTTCTTGTTTCGGCTCGCAACCCGCTCCCACCTGTCCACCCTTATTGCTCCTCCCTATATATATCACCCTTATTTCTCCTGTTGTGGCGTGCAACCCGATCCCACCTGTCCATCCTTATTACTCCTTATTGCGGCGTGCAACCCGCTCCCACCAGACAATCACATCTCTTTATTTAAAAAAAAAAGATTTCACAATTTAGGTCAAAGCCTTTCACAATATTTATGTCTCATCAATTGTAAGCAGAAAGCGGTACTATTCAGAGATTCACCAATTATCACTACACAGCGAAACCATCCGAAATGTATCATGAAATACTGAACACCAGCTCACCCATTAATGTACCACAATGAAGTTATGGAACAATTGATACTACCAAATAAGTGAAACAATATCTAACAAACAAGTAAGCAAAACAAGTAGACATGGAGGCATCAAAATCATGAAACAACTAAGCAAGGAATCAAATAATTTGGAAAACGGGGAACGGAACATGCTAAACAGATAATTTGGTGGTGCATAGATACTCGTCACCTCACCTATAAACCAAAAACATGAAATTCCACATAGCATTTATGTTGGGGATTCCTATTCCCTCAAGTGAAGGTTAAACCAAACACTTAACTCAATTCCGCAGGCCACTCACTGCTCAATCACAGTTTTTTCCTTTTAGAATTTTCCTCTAACCCGCTTGAATCTAATCATAATTTGTTCAATATCATCAATTATTGCTAAAGAAATTAAATTTAATGAAAAACTATGGTTTTCCTATGGTCTCCTATCAAAAGACAAAAATCGACCCCGGGACCGCTTGGTCTAAACTCGAGGTTCGGACCAAAACCCGTTTACCCATTCTCCTCGAGCCCGGATATATAATAGGTTTTGGAATCCGACCTCAATTCGAGGTCTAAATTCCCAAATTTCGAAATTCCTAAGTTTTACCCAAAAATCCCTAATTTTACCATGAAATTTTGAGGTTTTTGGTTGAAATCTTATAAAAAGTTGTAAAGGATTGAAAGAAAGTAGTTAGGAATCACTTACCTATGATTTGGAGAAGTTTGAGTCTTTGAAAAATCGCCTATGGAGGTTTATGGTTTGAGAGAATTGGAAAATGGGTGAAAATCCCGTCTAAAATCCCACTTAACAGGCTGAAGTTATCGCAAACGCGATCAGGGGTTGGCAATTGCTAACCCTTCAAACTTACTGCTGCCTTCGCATTTGCAACTTCTGGTCATCCTGGAAATCTTCGCATTTGCGATGAGAAATCTTCGCATTTGCGATGAGAAATCTCGCATTTGCGAGAATGGTCTTCCTAGGCCTTTGTCGCATTTGCGACAAAATGTGTCGCATTTCCCAGGCCTGCCAGGTTCGCATTTGCGAAGCCTGATCTCCCAATTGCGTGATCAGAGGCCTGGCGACAGACACCAGATGCACCAGCTCAGATTTCTAAGTTCCAAACACTCCGTAGCCTACCCGAAACTCACCCGAGCTCTCGGGGCTCCAAACCAAACATGCACGCAAGTCTAAAAATATCATACGGACTTGCTCTTGCGATCAAATCACAAAAATAACATTTAAAACTACGAATTCAACCTCAAAACTCATGATTTTTCTCAAGAACACTTCAATTTCACTATTTCTCAATCAGACATCTGAATCATGTCAAATTAAATCCGATTCTCACCAAATTTCACAGATAGGACTTAAATATCTTAACAAACCTTTACCGGGCTCCCAAACCAAAATACGGGAACGATACCAACGATTTCAAACATTAATTCATTTCTTTATTTCCTTAATAATCCAGCAAAATAATTTTCTTAAAAAATTGATTTCTAAAGTTAGGGACCTCGGATTTCAACTCCGGGCATACGCCCAAGTCTCATATTTTACTGCGGATCTCCCAGGACCGTCGAAAAAATAAATCCAGGTCCGTTTACTAAAAATATTGACCAAAGTCAACTAAAACCAAATTTTTAACTCTAAAAATTATTTTTTCTCTTATTTTCACATAAAATCTTTCCAGATTCATGCGGACTGCGCACACAAATCGAGGTAAATAAAATTTATCATTTTAAGGCTAATGAGCCTGGAATAGTGTCTTAATTCATAAGAAGACCACTTTGGGTCATCACATCGCATTTGCGAACCTGAAGTATTTCTGCTGAGGTTGCATTTGCGACAAAGATTTCGCAAATGTGAAGACCAGCCTTCGCAAATGCAGCTGATCAATCACAAATGCGAATAGCTGCCCAGTCGCCCAGGCATCAAAATTGCGAGACTTCTTCGCAAATGAGATAGACGCATTTGCGACTAAAACATCGCAAATGCGAAAAAACCAGAACCAGAAATCAAAATTCATGAAAAACCATTTTGAAACCAACCCGAAACTCACTTGAGCCCTCGGGGTTCCAAACCAAATACGCACACAAGTCTAAAAATATGACACGAACTCACTCGCGTGCTCAAATCATCAAAATAACTTCTAAAACCACGAATCGGATGCCAAACACATGAAAATCAAACTAAACTTCAAAAACTTCTAAAAAATCGCAACTGAGCGTCTGAACCATATCAAATCAACTCCGATTCGCTTCAAATTTTACACACAAGTCACACTTGACATTAAGAACCTATTTCAACTTCCAGAATCGGAATCGGACCCCGATATCAAAAAGTCCATTCCCGGTCAAACTTCTAAAAAAAATCCAACTTTCGCCATTTCAACACTAGTTCAACTACGGACCTCCAAATTACAATCCGTATGCGTTCCCAAGTCCAAAATCGCCCAAGGGTGCTAATGAAACTGAAGAAACTCCATTCCGAGGTCAAATGCTAAAAATTTCAAACTTAGTCAACTCTTCCAACTTAGAACTCAAATCTTGGAGTTCATTCTTCCAAATTGATTCCAGATAGCTTGAAAACAACACCGACGATTTATGCAAGTCATAATACCTCATGTAGAGATACTCAATCCCTCTAAACACCGAGCGAAGTACAGATACTCAAAACGACATGCAGGGTTGTTACAGTAATACACCGTATCTTTTTAAATACTTCTTCACAAAAGGGCAATACACAATTTCAACCCTTGAGTATGTAAGAACTCAAATCACATTAGAAATATTTATAAAGGAGGGCATGGTGATTCACAATTTAAACACGACTTCAAATCAAATGCACTAGCTACAACAACCATGGCCACATTTTATATCTAACTTTAGTTCTTTCACTTTTAAACATATTTATATGTCATCAATAGTAAGAGCATTTAGGGTCAAGGCCTTAAGCATGAATATGAACAATAGGGGTCTAAGGCGCATTGAGTTTTCTTTCACTATTGGGCATAACAACTTGAAATTAAAAACATGATTGAAATCATAATATTCTGACACATTGGTCACATTTGAATACATTCCTGAAGGAGAGCACAATACGATAGGGGAATTCAGAACACATTTCTATTACATATCTTTCATTACAAGTTTATTTGGAATAGTAACATTTGTACGGGATAACTCGGAACATGGGAATTAGGAAGTTGGGCCAACCATACTTGAAATTTACGGGAATGTCATGGAATTAAATTCCAAGAGAGAAGTTTAGCCAACATACCTTGCCTGAGCTTTCCTTAAGTTACTACAATGCCGCAACACTTCTAGCAATTACAATCTATAAGAAGATAGTGAAAGTCGGTTAAAAATTAGGAGGATTCCCATGGTGTAACTCTCTTAGAAATTTTGTTAAAGACCTAGTATGCAAAATAGACTATAAAGCTCTACAATGGTAATGCATTCCTCCCTCAACCAATTTCAACAACAAACTACCCATAACAGTTTATTAACCCCACATACCACAAGCTATTGTCACATGCATGTCCTATTTTCAATCCCACAATATACTTAGACCCATATATAACTTGCATGGGTTGTATAGAACAAGAAATTACCTGGATAGATGATGGTCTAGTGAGTGGCTTCTTTGATTCTTGAAGATTGATGGTAAGAATGGGTGCTTAGAATACTAGGCCTTCCCCTTCTCTCTATAAAATACTCTTACCTCTCTCTAAATTTACCAGACATTCATTTCAAAATGAGCCCCAAAGGCCATTTATCAGTATGGGGTCGGGTTAAAAAATAGGAAAATGGACCCTCAGAACTCAGGTATGCGGTTGCACAATGGACCGCTTAATAGATATGCGGCCCGCAAAATGGACCGCGAAAATGATGCCAAGAATTGGTCTGGTCTGGACCAGCTTGTGACAGGTCTATAGCCTGCAAACCACTTATGCAGCCGTAGAATAGACCGCAGAATCATCCAAAAAAGTTCTTCATGCCAAATCTGCAATGGAAAATGCAAATAGCGAAATGAATATGCGATCGCAGAATGGACCGCAAAGCGACCTTCAAAAGTGAACCATTTTTCTGATAAACTCTACGAGTATGCGTCCCGCAGAATGGATCTGCGGTCGCGAATCTTACCGCATAACTGCCCCTTCAGCAAAATGTTTCCACCAATACCTCGATGCATTCTTCAAGCCAAAAAGTTCGTACCGCGGCGAGCTTTACTATATCCATACACATCACCCTACCTTGGCACCACAAAACTTGAATCTCGTAGCATAATTTTATGGGGACTTACATCCTCCACCACTTAGGATCAGTCGTCCTCGAATGAGGAGTAGGGTCCGCCCAGAATACTCAACATAATTCATTTCTCCTTTCACACAACATAAGCCCCCAATTTGACTAACTCCCAAATTTTTCAAAAATATCGGTAGATTCTCCCTCTTTAGTTGGGCCTATCCACTTGCCAGAGAACCACCAAAACAACTCCTAAAAACACATCCACAACTTAACAAAGCATCACAATATATACTAATAACACCGACCTTAACATTAGTGGCATTACATTAACAGAAGTGGTATCTTAACATGAAGTGTACACATTTAAATCATAACAGATAGAAAGTACCTTTTGAACCACAACCATTTGGCCCTACAAATAATGGTAGGCTATAATATCGTAGTGTAGTAGCTTATTTCACTCTAATTCAATGCACTTTAATTAAGTTTGAGCTTTAATCGCTAGTGTTTTACACTGGTCGTGTGTTTTATGCCTTGTAGGAGTGATTCTGAGCTATGTAGATGATATGGAATGAATTTAATCTATTTTGAGCTTTGATGTCTGAGTAAAATACCAATAGATTAAGCCGGGATCATTTTCGGGGGTTGAAAACCACACCTGGATATCAAAACGTGAGGAAAATTCCGTATTCTGAGAAACCTACACAGTCGCGGCGCCCGTGTGTATTTTTTGCTGCCTAACAGATTTCAACTCTCTGGATTTCCCCACTAATGTCCCGCATGGCGCGTCGCCCCATGTGGCGTGCATGTACAAATTTTATAGAGTAATTGTCCTATTTCGCACAGGAAAAGGGATTTTTGTCTGTGCCCAACCCTACTTGGTATATATACATGAAAAAATATTATTTTCTGGACTTTTGAAACATCTAAAACCTAAGGAGGCTAAGGAGGATTTGGAGAAACAAAAGCGCAAGGAATTCATCATTCAATCCTCACTCAAGACTCTTGTTTGATTGTTTTACGTTTTTCTTTACTTTAAACATATTTGTGATGAATTGCTCCATATCTATGAAGTAGTTCTCTTTAGTGTTGGATGAATTTGGTGTGTTGATATTTGTTTGTGGATTATAACTCTAGTTTTATGCATTGAATCATTTTTGATGATTTAATTGTTGCATCTATATTCACATGTTCATGTAATCGAGAGAGGCATAACTTGTGATATCTTTGCATTATCTTGTTGGTTGAGTTCATTAATTCTTCTTAGTAATCGAAAGAGGCTAGTTGAATCATTGATTTAACCTAGTTAAAAGGATAATCGAGAGAGGTTCTCCTAAAGACCAATCCATTATGCATTCTTGTATATCTTCATAGATTTTAAATTGATTCATATTGTGAGGTTGAGACTTAATCGAGAGAGGAGTTTCTACTAAACGTTTGAACTAATAATTGAGTAAATTCGAGAGACTAGATTGAACATTAGAAGTGAATTTTCTAGAGTTAGATCCCAAACAATTACCTTGCACCTATCCAATCAAAACCCTATTTTCTCCCACTGATATCTTCCTTTGCTTAGTCCTTTCTCCAATTGTCATTAGTCAAATAGCTCTAGATTCTTAGTTAATTTTAGTTTTAATCACATAATTCTCAACTGTTGATAATCTAGGATAGCAATCTAGATACAAACTATGATAATATTGTTTAAACTCCAATCCTTGTGGATACGTTATTATATTATACTATATTCGACTAGCGAGCATATTTAAGTGTGTGTTTTGCGCTCGTCAACAAACAAGTGAGAATATTTCCTTTCCACAACACTTTCGGCCTTCGAGCTAATCTCCTCAACTCACAGACTTAGCCATAGCACTCGACGGAGGCAATCTCAACTTTCAGACTTATCTACCAAGGATGAAAATTAGGGACCTCTCACAAGACATTTATCCATTAACTTTACCTTCAATAGCTCCCATCAGAATGATAGACAAAGGACTTACAACTACCTTCCTTGATGTAGACACACGAAACAGCGGGTGCATAGAGGACCACGACGGGGAAACATCATACTCATATCTTGGCCTATTTCTTGCAATATTCAATAAGGCCCAATGTGAACTATACCTACTTTACCTTCATTAACAATTCACATAATATCTTCATGGAGAAAATCTTGAGAATAACTTGTTCACTTTCATCAACTTTAAATCTCTATGTCGGACACCCATACTAAACCCTTGGCGACCTTCAACCATCATTCTATGATTTGCTAGAATGAGTATGACTATAAATTTCCTACCAAATATGTTTGATCATGGAATGATGCTTCTTCTCTGACATGCTGAACCTACTAATATCGGTATATTTAATACAAGGAGGAACAACGAGGTTTGAGATTGAGCTGGAATTGTTCAGGAATTTATCAATGTGCTGAGCAGGGCACTACAAGAGGTTATATACTAAGGGATGTGAAGATTACTACCAATAATGCTGACATGATTAATATTGTTATGACCTTATCGATTCGAAAAATGGGACATAGAGTTAAATAGTACATATTGATAACGTGGGAACCATGTACATGATCCTGAGTTGCAAAATAAGTGAGCCATTTTAGACATGTGGCATGTGGGAGGCATGATCGGGAGGATAAAGACATTAGCATCAGTTATTCTTGGAAGACTATGAGTTATGAAGGGGACAATAACAATTATTTCCATATGTGTCCTGTTCAATAATACCAGGCCTCAAGGAGATTCTGGCACCATGAATGTGATATGGGTTTCAAAATACATGAAATTGCATTACACTCTTAACATTAACTGACACAAGGAATCGATTCCACAAGCCCATAACATTGAAAAAAAGAAGTTGAACACTTGTAAAATTATTATCATTCTGTCAGCTTAACCCTTCCCGATAGTTGATCATATATGAGAGGACTAGAGATACGAAAAACTTGTTTTTGAAATCAATTTGCTCATGATATATGCCAAAATGTGAAAGAATCTAATTTCAACCTTTCATGAATGAAACCACATAGCTAAGACATCTTAATATTGTGATAAAATCATGTATTGGTTAGAGAGAATGAACACTTTGCTACGAGCTAGACATGTTTCTGTCATAGTAACTCTCAAGCTGGACTACCAGGCCACTTCATGGGCGACTATAATACTTGGAACACAGTGATTTACTCACTGAGGCATGATCCAGGTGGACATAAAAGATATAATGAGATGTGCGAACAATAGATATTCCTATGACGAATTTGTGAGAATCCCAAGTTTCTGAGGAGCTTTATGCGGACAAGTGACCTCTTTCAATTGACATGTACACATATGATAGGTGCTAAGATATTCTCTCATGTTACTAGACAATGAAAAGGGTTTATGACAATGCTCACAAAGGGAGTAAAGTTACTGTTCAACCTATATGAGTCACATGCACATGGGAGAGAGAGAGAGAGTGGCTCAAGAAGGATCTCAACACTAAGCTGCTTTACATTGGATTTAATATCACATAGGTAAACTTTATGACAGTGCATGCATAAGCACAAATGAGCAGACGTTATCCATTTGAATCAGAAAGTTCTAGAAGAAATTGATCAGGTAAAGTCCCTTGTTGAGAATTTAGTGCACCAAGTGGAAAGTATTAGCCAAGGGTTATAACTCAATTCAAAGAAATCATTATATAACTCAATTCCTCCAGAGGTTGTAAGTAAGATAATTGTGATAAAGAGGCTACACAAATGATACGTCTCGTTCAAAGAGTAGATACAGAGAACGACTCATAAAGTTGTTCCGGTTCATTCCCAAATTCCATAGCAACATAAGGAATGACATATGACAAAGTGAAACCGGGATCAATAAGAGTATATACATCATGATATTGAACATTCAATATACTTGTAACCACATCTGGAGAAGCCTCCGTCTTCTGACGCCTCCAACTTCAGACGCCTCTGACTTTTGATGGCTCCTCATAGCATAAAACCTGCTAGCCCTCCCGAGCTCTTCATACCACCCCTAACTGCTCCACGCCCTATAGGCGCTATAGTGCCTCGAGTTGAGGGAGGCATTGTGGATGTAGTAGCTGTAGAACTTGATGGCTGTGCTGCATCCCTGCCCATGTTCTGGCGAGACGAACGAAAATCTCTCTGAATGTGACCCCTCATACCACACTCGTCACATACATTGGTACCATAGTGACATACTCCCGAATGATATCTCCTAGACTTTACACAACGGGGATGAGGTCCGCTAAACTGACTCGCCCCACTGACCTGATATTCACCTTTTTTGCATACATCATAAAAATCCCCTTTATCCTTCCTCCAAGCCTCTGATGCGGGAGTAACAAACCCTGTACTGGTTTCCTATATATTTATATTTCAAACAATTTTGTTATGTATATAGATTTATTGCTTTGTGGTTGCTTATATACTTGTGCCACCTAGCCTTGGGGGTTGTACTATATTGGCCGTGTTATGACTCTGACATTGTTATTGTTTTGGACTTTTTTGTCTTTATTTATAATATGACACTGTTAATTGAAGAAATCCAACTATATTTTTGTGGAGTTAGTTGGCTTGCTTAGCAAGTATGGCTAGGCGCCATTGCAACCTTAAGGTGGGGTTTTGGGTGGTGACATATCATTAGTTCATAATACAGATTATCTTGAAGAAATTGAATTCTCTTGCATGATAACTCAACTAGCTCAGAATATCAAAAGTAATTGAATCTGTTTTTTTGTTTGATGGTTGTTATGCTATTGCTTAAATTTATTCAGATTCAACTCAGATTTGATATACGTGATGACATAGGAAAAGGGAAATGATCTAATGGACACTCTATCTAGGAGGGTTTAGTGTGCGTGAGTTGGTCTAGTAGACACACTATCCACGAGGTCCTATTGTGCATGGGTTGGTATAGTTGTCCTAACAATGATGGCCTACAGGGTGTGAGTGTCGTAGTTTCCAGTTCTAGCTACCTCACACTTGCACATGTTTTATATGTAGATTCAGATTCAAAAAAGGAAAAAAATGGTCAACCTCCCCGAATGTAAAAGTTGTCAAGGTCGGGGAATGGGACAGTCATCCTCACACTTGTAGGTACCACCAAATTTATGTATTTGGAAGAAGTGATCAACCTATCCAAGTGTTAAAGTCACTAGGGCCGGGGATTGGGCTAGCCATCCTCAAACTCGCAAGCATCATTGACTTGTTAGATTGAATTTTCAGAATAAGAAACTTAGTTATATTCAATTCATAGAACTAAACTCATAGTTCGTGTTATAGTTCAACTTATAGATTTCATGTTATCAAAATTCCAAATTTCATGTTACACTTTAGCTTTTGGATTTTAGTGCTAATTTACTAAATTGCTTAAGTTATATTTATTGTATCCTTATTATAACTAATTAGTTCAGAAAAGTCTTGTCCTCCCCTTAGGGGTGGCAAACTATATTTACTAGGTACCTTTGGAGATACTTAGCTAGTTTGGGTTTGCCATATTGTGTGGCAAGCATTAAGTGCACAAGTAACGAAGCTCGTGGATAGTTTTCAGACTTCTTGGATCTAGTAGGCAGATTCCATTGATTTCTTTCCAGCAATTGTTGACTATTTTCAAACCTCCAACTATATATATATATATATATATATATATATATATATATATATATATATATATATATATATATATATTCATTCCAGGAGAATGTCACGAAAACATTATTCTAAGTTTTAGTCCTTAGAAACTCACGACTTGTCATTAGTGGGTTCAGATTTTCAGATAAAGTTTTTCTAAACAGTTTTAGTTATTTCTTTGAAATGGGTATAACATAAGAGTTATTCATATTTGGTTTACTTTAATAACCTTATCAGCACTTACAGTTAGGTTGAACATATATTTTTCGACGAGTAAGGTAAGTTGAGCACCATCGTGTCCCACCCCAATTTGGGGGTTGACAAGTTGAATCAGAGCATTAATGCTTAGGGGTCCTAGAATCATGAGCCGTGTCTCGTAGAATCGTATAGATGTGGGAAATAGGACATGTTAGGAAAATTTTGATCTGTTTCTTATATCGTGCGTTAGATCTTAAAGTAAGAGTATTACTCCTTCCCCTATCTATATTGGCATCCACTACACAATGAGAGACCTTGAGGTTGAATGCTTAAGTAGCAATAAAGGTGGTTTGAAATGCAAAAAAAGAGGTGATACTTGACCTTAAAATGTGGAGGATATTGTGATAATGTTAAATTGACAGCCAAGTGTTGAGGAATCGTTCTATGGATGATGAGATGACAAAACTTTATGTAACGACCTAGCCGATCGTTTCGAGCATTGGTATTTTGTTAAGCTATTTGAAGTCTTGAGCAACATCGTATGATGTATTATGACTTGTGTGAATCGCTGATTTTGGTTTTTAGGTTATTTGGAATTGATTTGTAAGAATGATCTCAACTAGGAAGCTTTAAGTTAGAAGAGTTGACCAAGTTTGACTTGTTAGTACTTGACCTTGGATTGGAGTTTCGATGGTTCCTTTAGGTCCGGATGATGTGATTTTAGACTTGGGCTTATGCCTGAATTTTTATTTGGATATTTCTAGAAGGTTTCGACACTATTTGGCGAAAGTTAGAAATTTGAAGGTTTGGAATGTTCAAAAGTTTGACGGGAGTTGACTTTGATGATATCGGGTTCGGATTGAGGTTCCAGGAATTGGCATAGCTTTGATATGTCATTCTGGACCTATGTGCAAAATTTAAGTTCATTACGAGTTGATTTGATAAGGTTGGGCATGAGTTTTGTAAGTTGAAAGATTCAAAGATCATTAACTTTGATTTGAGGTGTGATTCGTGGTTTGGATGTTGTTATGCGTTATTTGAAGCTCTGAGTAAGTCCGTGTTATGTTATGGGACTTGTTAATATGTTCGGACGGGGTCCCGAGGGGTTCAGGTGAGTTTCGGATAGGTTTGGGTTGTGTTGCGCTCGTTTTTTATGGTTCAACGTCATTTGTTCAAGCATAAATGGTACCATATTAATCAAATGAGCCCCAATTTATGTTTTGATTTAAGCATTAGATCTCGTTATTTTGGAACCATAGCAAGTGGAATCATCAAATTTCGACATCGTATGAGGAATTTATGGTCATTTTACTATGAATGGGATCGCCAGATTTTTCAGATTAATTACGAAATTGCTACTAAATTAATTCGTATTGAAAAAATCTGCATTATTTCCAACTATTGAAACCGACATATCTCCTTCATTATAAGGTCAAATGAAGTGATTTAAAAGCTTAACTTGACTAGAATTTTTATAAGAAATCCATTGGAGGCATCAAAAGAGAGTTTCAGAATTGTTTGGCAGAATAAACGAGGCAGAATAACTGGGAAGAAACATATAATATTGAGGGTTTATTCATTTGGTCATATTTTGAGTTGGGAGCTCGGATTTAGGCGATTTTGGACGCGATTTTTACCACATGGATTGGGGTAAGTGCTGTATACTCAGATTTGGTTATATTTCATGAATACATATTCATTTTTGGCATTTGATTAATGATTTCAAAGTGAAATTTGGGGGGTTTGTCTCAAATTTTGTAAAGATAATTTTTGAGTTTTGAACATCGATTCGAAGTCGGATTTGAGTGAAAATAGCATGGTTGGACGCGTAATTGAATAGGTTATCGGATTTGTGAGTTTCGTCAGGTTCCAAGGTGTGGGCCCGGGATTGACTTTATGGTTCACTTTGGACTTTTGATTAAAGATTCAACCTTTATCGATTGAGTTTGTTTCCTTTGGCATTATTTGATGTTCTTGAGTTGCTTTTGGTTTGTTTTGAGCCGTTCAGAGGTCGGTACGCACGGGATGACATTTCTAGAGTATTATTTGGCTTGCTCGATATTGGATTTGACTTGTTCGAGGTAAGTAACACTTCTAAACTTGGTGCGAGAGCGTAAATACCTACTGAGTGCAAGCGTCGAGTGCGAGTGCTGAGTGATTGGGAGGACTCAGTGACTGGGGGGACTGAGTGAATGAGCATGCTGAGTGCGGTTGACTGCCCTGAGGGCATGAGCACATTACTTTATCACTGTGGTGCATTGCACTTGACATGCATACTTGACATGTAGGCATAGAGATGCATTTCTTCATGATTTATGGTATTGTGACATTTATTACTTCACATGCACATTGACATGTAGGCATATAGATGTACTTTCCTCATGTCATATGATAATGACTATCTGTTGTTGAAAGTTTTTGGAAAAATTACAGTCTTATGATATACTTACGTTTTGGTGATTTCGGTGAAAGATTTTGGTTTTTATAGTTATACCTGAAAAACATGCCTATTTTTCGTAATTGTGTACGAGTTGAGCATCAAATCTTTGAGTTATTACTTGTACTGCTTTATTTATATTGTTACGAGTTGTTCTTGGCTATTGGTGTTGGACTTTGACTGTTGTTCAAGCTCGTCACTGCTTTCAACCTAAGGTTAGTTTTGTTACTTATTGAGTACATGAAGTCGGTTTTACTCATACTACACTTCCGCACCTTGCGTCCAGATTTTGGGTGTTGATGTAGCTGTGTATGGCGGGAGCTGGCATTGAAGATATGTACCTGTGTTTCGGTCACAAATGCCTCTTATATTAGAATTATTAATCTGTTAATGTATATTCAAACAGATGATGTATTTATTTCATAATAACTTTGTAAACTATAAATCTTAGAAGCTCATGATTTGTACTACCAGTTTTAGGTTGTTGTATAAAAGTTCAGTTATTTCATTATTATTTTCTCAGCAAATCTCACTTGAAACTAGATTAATGTTAAATTGACCTACCTAGCATGTTGGATTAGGTGCCACCACGACTAACTAGATTTTGGGTCGTGACACTTTAGAGATGCTAACAGAAATTTATCGATGTTAACAAAAAGTTATGTTAGCGAAATAAGTAAAGAAGCATCATCAAGAATGTATTTAAGTCATACTCCGATTGGCTTGGAATGTCAAGACGACCAGTTAGAGTGACCGCCACTGTGAATGAAATCAGGAAGGATAAACATAAATGATTATAGTAGTCACAAGTTTGGTAGGAGAAGAGTATACCTCCGGATTTCAAAATAGAACTTTGAGAATTATCAAGGACCATTGGTCAAGGTATACGAATTCAGTCGAGTATCAACTAAGACCCGATGACTAGTAGAGACATGATATGGTTGGAAGTTGGAACAGTAATAGATACAAATGTGAATGTGTTACATTAACAATAAGATTGACAAGTTAAGGGAGACAGTCCTATGAGGGCATATATTGATTTGGTAGACCATCAACCCAGCGATGTGTAGCCATAATAGCTGGCATTCTTACACTACGAGATCAGAATATCCAGATTCAGATCAAGGCAAAAGTTTCTTGTGATACACTGATAACTACTCATGTAATTGTGTATATGGTAGGTGATTTTCACATAGAGTCTTGCTTATATACGTGTATACAATTTTAGAGAAGTGTAAAATGATACTAAACCTATTATGACTATGATAGTCATGTACGACAGTCACATTCGATAGTAAGGCCTTCGAGGCAAGAAATCAGAAAATCTTTCTAGTAGCAGCATACAAGCTTATGGACATACCAAAAAATTTGGATATCCATCAGAATAACAATATTTTGTTTTCATAATTATGAACATCATATATTAACGTGCTTACAAACCAACAGATATAAGAATTATTTTAGATAAGATTTTCCAGTTATCAGCCATGTTTGAGGAAAGAAAATAGTTTATAACAAATGAATTACAAACCCTATAGGTATGGTATGAAAGACCTATATCCGATTGTACAATCTTGGAAAGAGTATCCTATTCCTCATGGAAGCACTTAATTTCCTCTTGTAACGTATGTGATAAGTGATGACTAGAAAAGATAAAAAATGTGATTAGTCGTTCTAAAGTGTTTGATGTTCGAGGTGGTAAGCTTGCAGAATAAGAACAAAGGAGAAAGAGTTAGAAAGGACTATCTTACATTAATGGAAATAAATAGAGTGCACCAGAGAAATATAACTCAGTGCAGTAGGTTATGACAATTTAATCCGATAATGAACTCACTCTTATTACAATGAGAGGTTGAACAAGTAAGAATGTCTTAAGGTGACTTCAGAAATGAGATTAGAATTGCTAGAGAAAAGAAATGTATTGACACTCAATTTTGACCCTCTCTTTTAAAATTAATTTATTTGTTTACCTTGAAAATAGTTTCATCAATTATATTTGATTTGTGGTTCTAAAATACGTGATTTATTTCAATACTAATTAATAATTAAGAAGCAATGAATGTGAGCAAGGAAAATGAGATAAGCAAACCAAAGATGTCACAGGGCTGGGGCCTCGAGCTTACTGGAAACGGGGCCTCAAGGTCGAATAATAGCAATAAATGAAGAATAATTAACAAGGAGCAATAAAGCTGGGAGACAGTGTTGAGCACAAAATAAAGCTGAGAATGTTCTATTGTAGTCAATATGTCCCCTTTACAAAAATGATAGGGATCCCCTTTATATAAGAGGAGAGAATCCCAACATAGTACATCCCTAATTATGACAAACAAAACTATTGGTGCAACTGTATCACGACTCAGTACGCACTTGTACTATTTCGTGCAGACCTTATCAGTTCTATCCACGTGTCCTTGGAAATTTTCCCGCCTTTCCATGACGGTCATCGATTTTTATGATGCCTCGAGGTCTGCCGTGACGACTTCGACATACTCTCTCGAGGTATGCACTCCGAGGTCGAATTTCAGATTTCCCTTCGAGCCATTCGAGATCGGGCTTGGAATGTCATAGAGATCTTGATACCGGAGTCCCCGGTATCGACCGTATACAGATAGTCCCCACGTTTCTTAGAATGAAGTGATGAGAAAAAGTTTTGAATTATTGGCTCTTTGATATTCCCCTCGTGACGTCATTCACGTGAGGTCAGCAATTGATGTGACATAAAGGTCATGCAGAGGTCATGTCGACACATTTCTCAAAAATCTCGTGAACCGCTATTGGCCGCCCTTTCGACTTCTCCAATACGCTTAGAGGACCACAATAAATATTTCAATCCTTCACCTTCATATTTCTATTCTTTATAGCGTCTTTAAATCCTCATTAACAGTTTTCTGCTTTCATCCCTTTTCTGTACTCATTTCTTCGTCGGTTTCTTCTTCTTATTTTGAACTTCACCATAGTTATGACCAAAATTCCTAATACAATCCCTCCAAAAAGAGAAAGCCCCTTCTTCTTCACGCTCGTCTAAGAGCGAAACAACAGTTCCCCCTCGTGTTGAGGAGTGCTCCCCCAACCCTGTGAAACGTCATCTGATTTTAAGGTTGATAAGCCTTCTTCGGTAGCCCACATCTCCATATGTTAGTCTGGTAACCGATATTGAAAAGGTGAAGGTTGATTACCGTTGGGAGAAGGTGTTGCAAGTGGAGATCTCTTCATTTGAAGGAGATATAACTACCTATAGAGCTAGTTGGGCCATTCCTTGGCGGAGAGAAAATAACTGGAAGATATTCATTTGTGTCGTACATAAATTTCGACGTTGGGAAATGCTTCACCAATTCTTCTTTTCCCTAAATACGAGTCCAAGTAACTTCACATAAATGTTATATTTTTTAGGCAAAAATTCCCGTGGGAGTGTTAATATCCTCCAACTTGAAGTTCTTGAGTGCTTTCCTAATTTCACAGGCAACACACCTTGTTGTGAAATGGACAAAAGCATAGGCCAAACTGTTCTCGGTCCGGAAATCCATTGATAGCTGGTTGTGAGTCGAAAAATACTCCAAAGGGAATGGGAACCGTCTAAAAGATGCTACTGATGCTCAGAAGGTGCTGAGGGGGGCTTCTGATCGAGGGAGAAGAAGCAACGAATATGCCCGATGTAGATCCCGTAGGAAAACCCTTGGGGAGTTTTATGTTAAGGGCTTCAATCTTTTGTAGGAGATAGAACAGGTCAAGGCGGATGAGTTTGACGCCAAGTTCCTCGTTTCTTCCGATGATGAAGCCGATGCTGGAGACAATGAGGAAAAGGCTGGTGAGGGAGCTGGTCCTGGAGGAGTTGGTGAAGACATAGTCCCCGAGGGGAAAAGACTAAGTCCCCGAAGATAGACTACGTCTTTCTTTCTTGATTTTTGTAAAGGGCTCATCGTGGAAGTGTTGTAGATGTGCCTTTGTATTATTGTTTATAAAGAAATTTTTCATCTTGTCTTCGTCTTTGATTTTTGATGCTTGTCGATGATCAGTCCGATGTGTTGGACTCGGAATATAAAAATCCTTAGGTTTGTGTGTTCGATGATCGATCGATAGTAAGTGACCATCTAAGGTCTGATCTTTAAAATGAGCTTTAGCTCAGGACCTTCAATTCCGAACTTAGGTGGATCGAGCACGATGTGCTTTGGCTTTTAAGTCATTAGGTATCGACCCTTAGTTTTTAAAACTTTAGCCCTTAGGCTCTTGAGATTGGCTCTTAGGCTCTTTAGATTGACCCTTAGACTCTTTAGGTTGGCCCTTAGGCTCTTTTTAGATTGGGTCAATTCGACCTATAATATGGCTATAAATTTCACCCATTCTGGCTACAGACTTTTAAAGTTTTGTCATGCCTTGGCATGTTTTGTGTTCGTCCGACTCTTCGACGGCTCAACTAGGAACCACAATTATAAGTCGATATGTGATGATAATTGAGTACCTCGTGAGGTTCTCTCGGAGGCTGATTTTCCGAAGCCTTTTCATTGAAGGCTGATTTTTTCGAAGCCTTTTCGTTGTTCGGAGCTGATATTGTCGAAGCTCCTTTGCTTATGCCGAGGGTAACCTGACTAACCGATTTTTTTGAAGTGTTTGGAGGCCTTTAAATCTTATGGCGGAAGTCGGACGTCTCTGAGCCGTGCTATTTCGGCCGTACCCTTTTAATATGACGGTAGTCTTAGTGTTTGGCCTTAGCCTTTTAATATGACCGTAGTCTTAGTGTTCGTCCGTAGCCTTTAGTCCCCCGGGTGAGACGATCTCGACCTCTATATCGAGAGTATACCTTTTTAGGGGTCTTATAAGTTCGGATATACAGCCTCGATCTTAATATAGGGGTTGTGCCTTTTTAAGGTCTTATAAGTTTGATGTTGCCTCATTGAGGTCTTATAGATTCGATGTTGCCTCATTGAGGTTTTACAAGTTTGATGTTGCCTCATTGAGGTCTTATAGATTCAATGTTGCCTCATTGAGGTCTTATAGATTCGATGTTGCCTCATTGAGGTCTTACAAGTTTGAGTCTTTGATGACTCGATAAGTTGACAGTCGATGACGGTCCCCGAGTGTTCGGGGGTATTTGTTCCTTGAGCCGTTTTCATGTGAAAATAGTAAAATTCTTTGAGGAACAAAGTGATTTGATAAACAATAATGCTTCTTCAAATAATTGATACATGTTTTTGCCATCGGGGGCTTGACTATTCTACACGGACACGGTTCATTTGACCGTTTGGTCCATTACAGCATTCTCCTATCGAGGCCCTCTTAGGCATGTTTTGATTTCTTTGAAAGAGTAACCTCCGAGGGTGATGCCCCTTAGTATTCGAGGTTGATTGAAAAAAGAAGCCTTTAATACTTGTTGGATTTTCCTTAGGTAGCATATTGGTGTTGCCTCGTTAAAAGCCTCGCCGGTAAAACCCATTTGGGATAAAACCCGATCTAAGGAAAAAAGAGTGCAACGCATGCTTTAAAACCCAAGCTCTTCGAGCTGAAGGGTGCTTCGACTCTTCTCGATTGAACACCTGCAATAAGTTAGTAAGAAACATAAATGAAAAGGGAGAAGGTTATACCTTAGAAATAATAGAGTTTGAGCATTGATATGTTCCAATTGCTTGGTAATTGTTCACCTTCCATAGTGCCAAGTTTGTAGGACCATTTGCCGACTACTCCGAGGACACGGTACGGTCCTTCCCAGCTAGGGCCAAGCTTCCATTCGTTTGGGTTTTGAGTGTTGAGAGTGACTTTCCTTAGGATTAATTCCCAACTCCAAAGTATCGGAGGTTTGTTCTCCTGTTATAGTAATTTCGATCCTTTGTATTTGGGCGGCCATTCGGACTAGTGCGGCCTCTCGATTTTCATCTAGTAGCTCGAGGGCAGTATTCATGGCCTCGTTGTTCAAGTCCTCGGTGGCATGTTGAAATCTGGCGCTCAGTTCCCCGACCTCGACCGGTATCAAAGCCTCGGACACATATAGTACTTCGGGCAACACTTCTCTCCATTTTCCCTTTGCATTTTCTAGCCTCTTCTTCATGTTTTGAATGATGGTCTTTTTCGTGGACTCGGCTTGACCATTTTCACTCGGATGGTAAGGCGTCAAAAGGATTCTTTTGATTTTATGATCTTCGAGGAATTTCGTCACCTTGCTGTTAATGAACTGCTTCCCATTATCACATGTGATCTCGGAGGGGATCTCGAATCGGCATATGATGTGGTCCTAAATGAAGCCAATGACTTATTTTATCTTATCTTCTTGAAGGCCTGTGCTTCCACCCATTTCGAGAAGTAGTCAGTCATAAATAAAATAAATGTGGCTTTACCTGGTGCCGTAGGTAGGGGGCCGGCGATGTCCATTCCCCATTTCATGAACGGCCACGGGGATAAGACTGAGTGTAATTGTTCATCGGGTTAGTGAATCATTGGTGCGAATCTTTGACATTTGTCACATCTTCGAACAAATTCCTTGATGTCCTTTTCCATGATATCCCAATAGTAGCCTGCTCTGATTACCTTTCGAACTAGAGAATCGGCACCAGAGTGATTTCCACAAGTGCCTTCATGGATTTCTCGAAGCATGTAGTCGGTGTTCCCTGGTCCTAAACACGCTGCTAGAGGCCCGTCGAATGTCCTCCTATATAGTGTTCCGTTCTCGTCGAGTGAAAAATGGGCTACTTTGTCTCGAAGGGCCCTCGATTCTTTTGGGCTCGTGGGAAGCTTCCCATTTCTCAAATAGTCGATTTACTTGTTCCTCCAATCCCATGTTAGACTTGTTGATTTGATCTCGTTATGCCCTTCTTCACTCACCGATTTGGATAGTTGCACAACATCCCCCTGGATTATGTTATCTTCTTTGACGGACGATCCCAGGTTTGCGAGTGCATCGGCCTCGCTGTTCTGTTCCCGAGGTATGTGGACTAGAGTCCATTCTTTGAAGCGATGCAATGTCACTTGAAGTGTGTCTAAGTATCTTTGCATCCTATATTCCCGAACCTCGAAGCTCCCATTTATTTGGTTTACTACCAGAATGGAGTCACATTGTGCTTCAATTACTTCTGTTCCTAGGCCTTTGGCCAGCTCGAGCCCTGCAATCATAGCCTCATACTTGGTTTCGTTGTTAGTCAATTTTGAAGTTTTTATGGATTGTCTAATTATGCTGCCTGTAGTTGGGTTCAGAACTACGCCGAGTCCGGACCCTCTTACGTTTGAGGCACCGTCAGTAAAGAGAGTCCATACCCATGACGATGTGCCCGTTTTTAGCAAGAGTTCTTTCTCTACCTCGGGCACGAAGGGCAAGTGTAAAGTCGGCCACGAAGTCCGCATAAATTTGAGACTTGATAGACGTTCGGGGTTGGTACTCGATATCGTACCCCCCGAGTTCAATGGACCATTTGGCCAATCGGCCCAATAACTCTGGCTTATGCAGTATGTTTCAAAGAGGGTATGTTGTTAAAACACATATACGATGGCATTGAAAATAAGGTCTCAATTTCTGAGATGCACTTATTAATGCAAGAGCTAATTTTTCTAAGTGCGGATACCTGGTTTCAGCATCTCCCAGGGTCCGACTTACATAATAGAAAGGGAATTTCATACCTTATTTTTCTCGAACCAACACACCACTTATCGCTATCTCAGACACGGCCAAATATAAGTATAGTGTTTCGCCCTCATTCGGGGTATGGAGGAGAGGTGGGCTTGAAAGATACCTCTTTAATTCAGGCATGTTAGCATTCTGGGGTCCACTCAAAATTGTTTTTATTTTTGAGTAGGGAGAAGAAAGCGGTGACTCTGATCTGACGACCTCGAGATGAATCGGCCTAAGGCTGCTATCCGCCCGGTCAGTCGTTGTACCGTTTTCACGTTGTTTACCACGGTGATTTCCTCGAAGGCCTTGATTTTTTCGGGATTGATCTCGATTCCCTGGTTCGATACCATGAAGCCCAAAAATTTGCCTGATCCGACTCTGAAGGCGGATTTCTCAGGGTTAAGCTTCATGTTGTATCTTCTAAGGATATCGAATGTTTCCTACAAATGAGTCAAATGGTCCTCTGTGCGCAGGGACTTAACTAGCATATCATCAATGTAAAATCCATAGATTTGCCTATTTGATGTTCGAACATCTTATTAACTAGGAGTTGATATGTGGCTCCTGTGATTTTTAGCCCGAAGGGCATTACATTTTAACAATATGTACCATACTTCCTGATGAACAAAGTATTTTCCTGGTCTTCCGGGTTCATTTGTATTTGATTATACCCTGAGTAGGCGTTGAGAAATATAAGGATCTCGTGGCCGGTCGTGGCATCGATCAAGCGATCGATGTTGGGAAATGTGAATGAGTCCTTAGGGCATGCTTTATTTAGGTCTTTGTAATCTACACACATTCTCAATTTGTTTCCTTTTTTGGGGACTACCACTACATTAGCTAACCATTCAAGGTATTTCACCTCCCTAATGGATCTTATTTTGAGAAGTTTTGTTACATCGTCTTTGATGAATGCATGCTTTACCTCGGACTGAGGCCTCCTTTTTTGTTTCACTGGTTTGAACCTAGGGTCGACACTTAGTCGATGGGTGGTTACTCCTGGCGGTATACCTTTCATGTATAAATGGGACCAAGCAAAGAAATCAATGTTATTAATAAGAAATTGAACGAGTTTTCTCCTGTGTTCGGGGGTTAATCCCGTTCCCAAGTATACCTTTCGATTTGGAAAGTGTTTCATCAAAACGTCCTGTTCAAGCTCTTCGATCGTCGACTTTGTTGCATCCGACTCTTGGGGGCCAACGAATTCTCGAGGAATGATGAAGTCTTCCTCATCATCTTTGATCAGCTGATCACAGACTGCCTGTCCCTCGGGGATCTTCTTGTCTTTTGACTTCTTCGAAGTGGAAAGTGTCGATGGTGTCATGTCGTGAACCGCAAACATCTCCTTTGATGCATGCTTCTCTCCATACACCATTTTACCACCATTCTTTGTTGGGAACTTCATCATTTGATGAAGAGTTGATGGCACTGCCCTCATGCTATGTATCCATGGCCTCCCAAGTAGGGCATTGTACCCCATGTCACCTTCGATGACATGAACCTTGGTATCTTGAATTTTACCGGCCATGTTGATTGGGAGGATGATTTCCCTCCTCGTTGTCTCACTTTCCATGTTGAATCCATTGAGGACTCGAGAGGTGGGTACGATCTGATCGAGCTGCTCCACTAACCTCGGCCTAATTATATTGGACGAGCTACCTGGATCCACGAGCACACGTTTAATTTGAACTTTATTCAAAATAAAAGAAATTACCAGTGCATCATTATGAGGCTGAGACAAGACCTCAACGTCTCCTTCACTGAGCGTAAGAGCGTCCTCGGGTACATAACTCCGGGTTCGCTCTTCTGTTGCGATGGATACTTCCGTTTGTTTGAAAACGAGTCTCTACGGGACGTCGATGCCTCCAATGATCATGTGGATGATATGTTGCAGTTCCTCCTGTTCATTTTTCCTGTTTGCCTCTTCTTTCCGAAATTGATCCTTTGCTCGATCGCTAAGGAATTCTCGAAGGTGCCCTTCGCTGATCAGTCAGGCTACTTCCTCTCGAAGCTGTCTAAAATCCTCGGTCCTATAACCGTGAATGTCGTTGTATTTGCATATTAAGTTGGGTTCCTTCGGGAAGGATCTGACTGTACGGGCTTTAGCCACCTGATATCTATGATATTGCGTATGGCTGATATGATGTCCGAGGCATCAATGTTGAAGTTATATTCCGACAATCGGGGTGCCTCCCATGGTCTCGAATGCCTGTCAAAGACGGTCTTGCTCATAAGTCCCCGAGAACTCTGACCTCGATCTACCCTTCGAGCGTTTTCAGGTATATCACGCCTCAGAGTGTTTCTTCGGTCTTCAGCATATTGCTGGTATCTTTCCTTGTTACGTTTCGACTCCCTTTCTGTATTTCTTGATTCTTTTGCTAAGAGCCTTCTTGGATGCACTAATCCCGAGGGGGCTTCCAATTGGTCTTCCTCGACCCTGATCTTTGATTGATACCTGTTATGCACATCCGCCCTGGTCACATCGGGATACTCGATCAAATTTTGCTTCAGCTGTTTTGAAGCTATCGAGCTTCGTAGATTCAAGCCCTGAGTGAACTCTTGCAGCTCCCAGTCATCGGAGAATGGTGGTAATTCCTCCATTCGTTCCATCTGAAAGCGGGACACGAACTCCCTTAGCATCTCGTTCTCTCTCTACTTAATTTTGAAGACATCGGACTTCCTTGTAGCGACCTTAATGTCACCAGCTTGTGCCTTCACAAAAGATTCTGACAACATGGCGAACGAATCTATTGAGTTTGGGGGAGGTTATGATACCACATCATGGCCCCCTTGGATAGTTTTTCTCCAAACTTCTTCAACAAGACAGACTCAATCTCGTCGTCTTTTAAGTCATTCCCTTTTATACCATAAGTATAGGTGGTAATATGCTCATTAGGATATGTGGTCCCATTGTACTTTGAAATATCGGGCATCCTGAACTTCTTCAGAATGGGCTTCGGAGCCGCGCTCGACGGTTTCAAAATTGGAGGTGCGCCCGGGATCTTGTCGACCCTCGAGTTATAGTTTTCCACTTTGTTGTCGTGGCCTCTATCTTCTTTTATCCTGATTCAGTCCTTTTGGTGAGGTCCTCGAGCATTTTCATAATAGTGGGGTCCGTTCCTGACTCGTTGTTACTTGATCTTTCTGGTGCTTTCTCAACTCGAGGAGCTGTTTTCGGTCCCGCTATGCTCGAGGTTTTTTGTTGACTCTGTAGCTGAGCAATGGCAACTTGTTGTGCTTTCAAAATTTCAAAAATGATTTCTAGAATGACTTCATTTTGAGCATATGTTGTTTGTGCGTCAGGTTGGACTTCTCTTTGCACGCTTTCCCCGTCATTTGTACCCAAATCGGTGCTTATAGCAATATGCGAGCTAACATCAAATGGGTTGGGATAGGTGCTACTCCGGGGTTGAGCGCTGGCACACCTGCTGCTGAAGCTACTGCATTATTTTCCCTGTGGAAACCGAGGCCATTGTTGCTATGCACTGGTGCGTTAGCTGAGTTTGACATGTTTTAGCCTGAAATCAAAAAATCTTGGACAAGAAGAAGTGTGAAGAATAACGTGTGTTATCAGAAAATTAGCACCAAAATAATCACTATTATTTGTTTACCTTGAAAATGGTTTCAACAATTATATTTGATTTGTGGTTCTAAAAATACATGATGTATTCAATACTAGTTAATAATTAATAAGCAATGAATATGAGCAAGGAAAATGAGATAAGCGGACCAAAGTTGTCACAGGGCTGGGGCCTCGAGCTTACTGGAAACGGGACCTCAAGGTCAAATAATAGTAATGAATGAAAGATAATAAATGAAGAACAATAAAGCTGAGAGACAGTGTTGAGCACGAAAAAAGCTGAGAATGTTCTATTGCAGTCAATATGTCCCCTTTACAAAATGATAGGGATCCCTTTTATATAGGACGGGACAATCCCAACATAGTACATCCCTAATTATGGCAAAGAAATACTATTGGTACAATTGTATCACGACTCAGTACGACTTGTACTATTTCTTGTAGACCTTATCAGTTCTATCCACGTGCCCTTGAGAATTTTTCCGCCTTTCCATGACGGTCATCGATTTTTATGATGCCTCGAGGTCTGCCGTGATGACTTCGCAATAGTCTCTCGAGGTATGCACTCCGAGGTCGAACTTCAGATTTCCCTTCGAGCCTTTCGAGATCGGGCTTCAATGTCATAGAGATCTCGATACCGGAGTCCTCGGTATCGACCGTATACATTATTCATACTTAATAATTTACAATAAATTTTTTGAAAGTATTTTCTAATATTGAATATATTTTGTTTAATTAATTAAGTATTAAGTTTCAAAATTAATCACGTAGTACTAATATTATGTAATTACAAATGTATTACTATTATTAAAATAACTTTTGTATATACATTACATAGATTTATTAATTTGGCAAATTTACTCCTTAATTTCTAGAGAATTAGGTTATTATGCTATTATTTTGAAATTAGTGCTAAAAATGAAAGATGCATTATTGATAGATAATTTATTAAAATAATTCGTAACATATATAGTAATTATAATTGTACCACATTTTATTGAAACTGTTAAGTTTATTTAAATTAATTTTTAAAGGGTTAAAAATCTAAAAGGCTACAATTGCAATTCCTTCATTAAATACAAAATGACTATTAGTTAAATCATTTTAGCCCAAATAAACAACTCAATCCAGAAATACCCAGCCCAAGTCTATCCCTCTCTATCCACCATGGCAATCCATGCCATCATATTTGAACCAATAACAGTGTGCCACATCATCGCTCTCAAACACTCACACAAGAAACATACTACATCCGGGCCGTTGATACAAATGATCAACAGTTCACAATTAAAGTAATTTTCCATCGGTGATTTATCTCTGGCATTGGATTAAAAGAGATCCAAGGGTCGCCTTTTTTTCCCAATAAATGTTTTATCTCCGAAATATTGGAGTCATTGATCATAATTGATCGAACAACTCCCATTCCATCTCCCGTTTTAAACTTGGAGACAACCCCAACCCTAATCATTCTCGCCCAAGACCAGCTGCCCCCCTTTCCCAAAACCCTCTCTTCCTCCCATCCCATTGAGCCTTATCAATCATGGAACCTTGCACAAATCAGTGCAAGGTCACAAAACCTTGAATCAAATCATCCTTCCCTGCTTCTCCATCCCCAAATCATGCTGATCTTTCCCTTGTGTGCTTGGAATACGAAAAACCAGAGCATGACCAATAAAATCAAAGCACCATTTTCGTTTTGTTTCTCAAATCCAAGTGGCAGAATCGAATTCCTTCTTCCATATGTTGTGAAGTTTGAGGCTTTATTTTATTTTTATCACCGATTGGATTTTAAAATCCTAATCTAAAATCCTAGACTAACCGATGCAAGGTCAAATCCTCAGAATCCTTTGTGCTCTGTCAAAATTGATGGCATGCATGGCCTTTTCATAGCATTCATTACCATTATTCTTGGTCTGGAGGTCAATCGCAGAGACCTCTGGACATTGGGCCTTTATCCGACGGGTTTTTCTCTCAACGGGCAGTCTTCCTCTCTCTCAAGTAAAGCTTCATCATTTCTCCCTCTGTTTCTTTAGACTTCCCCAATCTTGCTCACATCTTCAGCTTGTCGTCATCTTCCACTATCATTTTGAATCTTTTTGAACCCTAGAGGAATTGAATGCGACTATAAAAGGGTTCTTCAGTGCTCTCACCTAACACATACATATTGAGACGAATACACACTAAGCACACAAAGAGACTAAGAAATTTAGGATTTCCAGTCTTAATTTTCTTACTGTTTTCCCTCTCTTTTGCGGAGTTCGATCGCTGGCTAAACTCGAGGGTTCTGGGAATTTGAGCTACAAAAGAGTTCGTTTGGTTTGCTGCCCTAAAAAGGTCAGCATCTTTCTCCCTTTTTCTTTTTATTCATCTCTTTGAATGATTTAGACATGTCGAGTTAGATTCTGTAGATTATAATAATTCTACAAGTGTTCAACATGTTGATATTTGTGATTTGTTAATTTAACGACTTCTTGTGATTAGCTTGTTTGTTATGAGTCTTTAAACGATAAGTTGATTAAATCATAAATGATACCTATTGGTCTATGTTCTGAGTTTTCTAATAGTCTCTATTCCTATGTTCTTATGTGTTTATATTCCACATAAACTCCATAGTTTTCATTGACCTACAGTGAGTTTATCTATGTCTTGTTGTATCTCTGAAGTTTTTTGAGCCATTGAAGTTGAGTTTAATACATGATAATTATAACTAAGATGACTTATATTCCCCTGCTTTCTAGCCTTGAGCCTGAACTAAAAATGTCTAAATACTTTCCTTTCTGCCTGTGTTTGTTAAACTGTTTCTGAGTTACTACTATAGTCTTTACCTTGTTTACTTATTATCATTGTTAAACCAAGTCATGTTCATGTTTTATTTTCACTAATGATACTGTTGTGATCTTCACTTATTCATATTATTCCATGTATCCTATTTGTTTTACGATCGAGTTCATTATTTGACAACCTTAACTGATATACACCTGAATGGTCAATAAGTGCAAATCACTTAACTAAGTTGAAAGAATCTAAGTGTTTAGATGCTCTTATTCTTTATATTTGTATCTACTAACTATGAAGGCAATTTCTGGCTGTCACTATGATCTTTTCATGATCATACTCAACTGTTGTATACATTTGTAGGAAACTATCTTTTTGCGTCAAACTGTCTTCTTCTCATGAATCTTTGTTTATATATTATGTTAAGGTTAATCTATCTTCCTCTACATGGTTTAAGTCATGATTTTGTTTGGATAAAGTCAACTAGTGATTTCTGCATAATTGAGTTTGTTAATCCCATGATCAGTTGAGATCCTCATATACATGTGTAATTTAAAACTTGTGCAGTACATCCTTGTCCTTAATCTCTTTGAGCCACTATTGATTCTGTAAAGCTTGCATGCATATATCATTAACTTATCTTCCATGAAGATAGGACTTAGACATTATTTTATAATCAAGTGACACTTTAGAAGCTGAAGCGTGATCACTTCATACCTACATACTGAACTAGACTTATGTTTGAGTTTGAACTTGCTTTAATACAATGTTTCCATCTCCTTTATTTAGCAACATGTTGATTTGATTCTGTAATTGGTTCTATAATGTGCAAAGTTCCCCTTCTCACTACCTCACTCACACTGCCTATGTGTAGTTGATTAAATATTGCAAGTATCTCTATTTGACTCTACAATACCATGTTCTTGTTTTAAATCATGCCCAATTCTTCTCTTTATTACTAATCTGAAACTGGACTTGACTCTCAAAACTTATGAAGTCCATTTGTTGATATTATCTTAACAAGATGACCTGCTAATACTGTTAGAAGCATCACCCTATTGAGACCTTAGAAATCCCATGTTTGAACCTTTGAATTTATATCCATGATGAGAGTTTAATCTCATTCGGGGACCTTGATAACCTCTCTATAAAAATGGCTGACCATGACTGTTGGTTAGAATCTGCTTTGATGATCTTTAAGGTGTTAAGTAGTGTTATTAGTACCTGCTTGAACATGTTGTTCTTTAATGATGTAGTAGTATGACATGAGAATTCTGTTTCTCATCTATATGTTTTCGAAATTCAGCCTCCTTTAGGCTTACTTGATATGAGTTCCTTACTTAGTATCAAACGTAATCTGTGTTCTCTTGTGTTATTAAGGGAAAGTATATATATTTTTGTGGTAAGTAATACTTTGTATTTAGTTTACATTGGAAGAGCCTCATTAGCACTTAAACACGTAAGGAAAACATGTCGTTAGTATTTAAGGGTATTTGGGAGTGGAGTTTGACTCTGGGTTGGGCTTCCCTCCCCAGCACAAGCATTGCCTTGGGCCTTGAGTCCCTTGGAAACTTTGAAGTATCGGGGGATACACAGGGAGCATCGACCTCGAGCGGGGTTCCCTCCTTAGCCCTTATTTCATTGACATATTTAGTTCTTTAATGGTTTAATGTTTAATGACAATGAAAGGTTTCCAATGTGAATTATTTACTAAGTAAAACCACCACATTGATATATTAACCTTCCACAGCACTAATCTCATTCCTGTTTCAATTATCTATTCGTCAGAGTATGATCTATTGTGAGAACATGCTAAATATATTGAATATGTGTTGTATACAGTAAAATCGGGGAAATCCGATTTTAATGCTTCTACAGTGTTCCGAGCCTCGACCTCTAATGTATTGGGGTGGAATCCGAAGCTCAACTCCGAGGGACACCCCTCGAGGAGGCATCTCGAGGGTTCTCGACCCCGAAGAAGTGTAGATGGAAGACCATCATGGAAAGGCGGGAAACTCCCAAAAGGCACGTGGTTAAAGCTGACCAAGTACGCAAAATAGTACAAGCCTGTACCGTGAGATTAAATGGTTGTACCAACCATCTCTCTTTTGTAATAATTAAACATGTACTATGTTGGGATTCCCCCTCATATATAAAGGGGACCCTTATCACTTTGTAGGGCACATGATATTGAATACAAGAAGAAGAACATTCTCTGCTCTCTAACTAAAACATTCTCTACAATTGTTTCATTGATTTATTGTCTTTCATTTATTGTGTTCATTAGTTGTTCTTCATTTATTACTTGTTATTAATCACAATAGGCCATCTTCGAGGAATTCAGTACCGCTATACCATTCTCGACAGCCCCTTGTCAAGCTCTTGAGCTTGACCTCGAGGCCCATTCCGACCAATCTCGAGACCCCGTCTCTCCACTGCTCGGTTTGCATAATCTCATTAAATTTCGCTCTTATTTCGTTTTCTAACTTCTCACCTAACATAGACTGCCTAAACAACTGGTATTAAAATAGATCACGTATTTTTAGAACCACAAAAACAAATATAGTTGTAATTACCATTTTTAAGGTAAACAGTTTGGCGCCCACCGTAGGGCTAAAAATAATAGTGATTGTTTTAGTGCTGGTTTTCTATAAACACAAGTTATTCTTTACACTTTTTCTTGTCCAAGAATCTTCAATTTCAGGTCAGAAAATGTCTAACTCAGTAAAAACAACGGTCCTAAGGATCACAGAGAGAATGACACAACTGCTTCAGGTGCCGGTGTGCCACCACAAAACTCTGAAGGGGCACCAGTGCAAATCCCTATCGATGAAGGCTCACGCAACACTCAACATATCGATGTGAGCTCTCATACAGGCGGAAGTGTACACGGAGAAGACCGATACGAAGCATAGAGAACTCCCGCTCGAAAAGAAGCGGCCCGATTGGTCGACAGAAGGCATCTTCGAGAATTTCTCAACGATCGAACCAAGATCCATTTCCATGAAAGAGAATCGAACAGGAAGAATGGATCAGAAGAACCCCTGCACGCCATTCACGTAATTATCGGAGAAACCGATGTCCCACAAGAACCCATGCTCAAACGGGCAAAAACGCCCATCACCACAAAAGGACTAACTCAAAGTTTTGTGCTTAAAGGAACTATTGTGTTAAGAGAAGAAGATATCGAAGCCTTGTCCCAACCACATAATGATGCACTCGTAAGTTCTCTTCTCTTAAATAACGTTCGAATTAAGAGTATGCTCGTGGATCCAGATAGCTCGGCCAATATAATTAGATTCGGGGTAGTGGAGCAGCTCAAGATACTCGACCAAATCATACCCGACTCTCGTTCCCTCAGTGGGTTTAACATGTCAAGAGAAGCGACGAAAGGAGAAATCACCCTCCCAGTCAATGTGTCCGGTACAGTTCGTGATACCAAGTTTCATGTCATCGAGGGTAACCCGAGATAGAACGCCCTGCTCGGAAGGCTATGGATACACAACATCAAGGCGGTACCATCGACCCTCTACCAGATGTTGAAATTCCCAAAGAAAGATGGCATAAAAATGGTGTATGGTGAGCAACATGCAGAAAAGGAAATGTTCGCAGTGCATGGCATGGAACCGATGCCCATATACTCCACCTCGGAGGGGTCAGAAGATAAAAAGGTACCCAAGGATGATGAATAAGACTTCCTCACCCCTCGAACCTTCGTTGCCCCCGAAGAGTCGGACGCAGCCAAATCAACGGTCGAGGATCTGGAGCAAGCTATTTTGATGGAACATCTTACAGATCGAAAGGTATACCTAGGAACGGGATTAACCCCCGAACTCAGGAAGAAACTCATTCAATTTCTTATTAACAACGTTGATTGCTTCACTTGGTCCCAGTTAGATATGACAGGAATCCCGTCGAAAATAGCCACCCATCAGCTAAGTGTCGACCCCAGGTTCAAACTGGTAAAGCAAAAAAGGAGGCCTCAGTCCGAGGTAAAGCATGCATTCGTCAAAGACGAGGTAACAAAACTCCTCATAATAGGGTCCACCAGGAAAGTAAAATATCCCGAATGGATGGACAATATAGTAGTGGTTTCCAAAAAAGGGAACAATTTAAGAATGTGCGTAGATTATAAGGACTTAAATACAGCATGCCCTAAAGATTCATTCTTATTGCCCAACATCGATCAATTGATTCATGCCACAGCTGGCCACGAGATCCTCACCTTTCTCGACGCCTACTCCGGGTATAATCAAATTCAAATGAACCCCGAGGATAGGGAAAAAACTTCATTCATCATGAAGTATGGCACATACTACTACAACGTAATGCCCTTCGGGCTAAAAAACGTAGAGGCCACGTACTAGTTCCTAGTTAATAAAATGTTCGAACATCAAATAGGCAAATCCATTGAAGTCTACATTGATGACATGCTAGTTAAGTCCTTGCGCAGAGGACCATTTGACTCATTTGCAGGAAACTTTCGACATCCTTTGAAGCTACAACATGAAGCTCAACCCCGAGAAATGCGCCTTTGGTGTAGGTTCGGGCAAATTTTTATGCTTCATGGTATCAAACAGGGGGATTGAGATCAACCCTGAAAAAATCAAGTCCATCACAGAAATCACTGTGGTAAACAATGTGAAGGCCGTACAACGGCTAACCGGGCATATATCGGCGTTAGGCCGATTCATCTGGAGATCATCAGATCGGAGTCATCACTTTTTCACCTTACTCAAAAAGAAAAACAACTTTGAGTGGACCTCGGAGTGCCAACACGCCCTGGAGGAGTTAAAGCGGTATCTCTCGAGCCCGCCTTTGCTCCACACCCCGAAGGAAGACAAAATGCTATATTCGTACTTAGTAGTGTTCGAGGTAGCGATAAGTGGCGTGTTGGTTCAAGATGAACAAGGTACGCAATTCCCCGTATAAGTCGAACCCTGGGAGATGCTGAAACCAGGTATCCACACTTAGAAAAATTAGCTCTTGCATTAATAAGTGCATCTCGAAATTGAAGCCTTATTTTCAATGTCATTGTATATGTGCTTTAACGACATATCCCCTTCAAAATATATTGCATAAACCTGAATTATCAAGCCGACTGGCAGAGTGGGCCATCCATCTAGGGGGATACGATATCGAGTATCAGCCTCGAATGACTATCAAGGCCCAAATTTTGGCAGATTTCGTGGCCGAATTTACGCCCGCCCTTATGCCCGAGGTAGAAAAAGAGTTTCTACTAAAGGCGGGCACATCATCAGGGGTATGGACCTTATTCACCGATAGTGCCTCAAACGTGAAAGGATTTGGACTCGGCATAGTTCTGAAGCCACCTACAGGTAGCATGATTAAACAATCTATAAAAACTGCAAAACTGACTAACAATGAAGCCGACTATGAGGCTGTGATTGTAGGTCTCGAATTAGCCAAAGTCCTAGGGGCGGAAGTCATCGAAGCAAAGTGTGATTCCCTTCTGATAGTAAACCAGGCAAATAGGAATTTCGAGGTACGGGAGGACATGATGCAGCGATACCTGGACAAACTTCAGGTCATTTTGCGTCGCTTCAAAGAATGGACTCTGGTCCACATACCTCAAGAGAAAAAAAGCGAGGACGATGCATTTGCAAACCTGGGATCATCCGCCGATGAGAATGACATACTTCCCGGCGCTATTGTTCAGCTATCCAAGTCAGTGATTAAAGAAGGCCATGAAGAAATCAACTCCACCAGCCTGACATGGGATAGGAGAAATAAGTACATCGATTATTTGGAAAGTTGGAAGCTACCCAAGGACCCGAAAGAATCAAGGGTCCTTCGGGCTAGAGCAACTCGATTTTCTCTGGACGAGAATAGAACTCTGTACAGAAGAACCTTTGATGGGCCCCTAGTGGTATGCTTGGGGCCGGGAGACACCGACTATGTACTCCCAGAAATTCACGAGGAAACCTGCGAAAACCACTCTGGTGCCGAGTCCTTAATTCGAAAGGTGATCAGAGCAGGTTACTATTGGGACAGCATAGAAAGGGACACCAAACAGTTCGTCCGAAAATGCGATAAGTGTCAAAGATTTGCACCAATGATCCACCAACCCGGTGAACAGCTACATTCAGCCTTGTCACCATGACCGTTCATGAAATGGGTAGTGGACATCGTCGGCTCCTTGCCAAAGGCGCCAGGTAAAGCTAGAGTTATTCTATTTATGACTGACTACTTCTCGAACTGGGTGGAAGCACTGGCCTATGAGAAGATAAGAGAAAAAGAAGTCATCTACTTCATCTGGGATCACATCATGTGCTGATTGGGGATCCCCTCCGAGATAACATGTGATAACGGGAAGTAGTTCATCGGAGGCAAAGTAACACAGTTTATTTAAGATCGCAAAATCAAAAGGATCCTGTCAAGACCCTACCACCCGTGGTCAGGCCGAGTCCACAAACAAGACCACCATTCAAAACTTGAAAAAGAAGTTAGAAAATGCAAAAGCAAAGTGGAGAGAAATGCTGCCCGAGGTGTTGTGGGCGTATCAGACGACCTCTAAATCGAGCACAGGAGAGACGTCGTTCTCTTTGGTATACGAATCCGAGGCTTTGATACCGGTCAAGGTCGGAGAGCCAAGTGCCAGATTCCAACATACCACCGAACACTCAAACAACTAAGCTATGGCTACAGTCCTCGAACTGTAAGATGAAAAACGAGATGCCGCACTGGTCCGGATGGCCGCCAAAAAACAAAGGATCGGAAGGTACTATAACAGGAGAACGAACCTCCGACATTTCGGAGTCGGGGACCTAGTCCTAAGGAGAGTCACCCTAAGCACTCGGAACCCAAATGAAGGGAAGCTAGGCCCGATCTAGAAAGGACTGTACCGCGTCCTCACAGTAATCGACAAAGGGTCCTATAAACTCGGTACCATGGAAGGCGAACTTCCAAACAATTGCAACATATCAATGCTCATGCGCTACTATTGCTAGGGTATAACTTCCCCCCTTTTTATGTTGTGCTTCACAATAATTTCTTTTTTACAGGTGTCCGATGGAAGACACCGCAACACCCTTCAACTTGAAGACCTTGGTTTTGAATAACATGCGTTGCGCTCTTTTTCCCTCGTGCTGGATTTTATCCTAAACGGCTTTTACCGACGAGGTTTTTAACGAGGAAACACCTGCATGCTACCCGCGGGGAACTAAGCAAGTATTCGAGGCTTCTCTTCAATCTACCTCAAATACTGAGGGGCATCCCCCCCCCCCCTCGAGGAAACTGAAATATGCCAAAAAGGGTCTCGATAGGAGAATGATTTACCGGACCAAACAGTCGAATGAACCGTGTCCATGTATAATAATCGAAGCCTCGACGGAGAAAACATGTATACTTGTACCGAGTAATCGAAAGAGGGTCTTTTATCATCAAAACGCTTCGCCCTTCAAAGAAGTTTGCTATTTTTGCAAAAAATGGTCCCAGGGCCAGAAACTTCCCGAACACTCGGGGACTGACATCAAAAACTCTAGGCCGTAAGACCTCAGGGCAGGTAACTTCTAGCTCATAAGCCCTCCATGAGGCACCAATGTAAGCCCTCCATGAGGCAATATCAACAGTATAAGCCCTCCATGAGGCATCAATGTAATTCCTCCATGAGGCAATATCAACAACACGAGCCCTCGCTGAGGCCATATCACATCCATAAGACCTCAATAAGGCATTTTCAAGCTTGTAAGACTTCAACAAGGCAACGTCGAATTTGTAAGACCTTAAAAAAGGCGTAACCGCAACTTGGGGACTGTCCTCGACAGCCATCCCACCGAGTCACCAAAAACTCGAGGCCTTAAGACCTCAGGGCAGGTAACTTCGAGCTCATAAGACCTCCATAAAGCACCAATGTAAGCCCTCAATGAGGAAATATTAATAGTATAAGCCCTCCATGAGGCAATATCAACAATATAAGACCTCGATGAGGCAACACCAAAAACTTTCGATGTCTCAGGGACTGCCATCAACAGTCACCCCATCAAAACATCAGAAACTCGAAGCCTTAAGACCTCGAGGCCGGCAACCTTGATCTCACCCCATCGAGCCATCAAAACCCGAAACCATAAGAGCTCATGGACGGCAACTTTGAGCTCGTAAGCCCTCCACGAGGCACCAATGTAGTCAAAACTGTAAGACCTCAAGCGAGGCATGAATCGTAAGGCCTCCACGAGGAAATATCAAATATATAAGACCTTAAGCAAGGAATGTACAAATTTGTAAGACCTTAAAAGGGCGTAATCCTGATATCAAAGTCAAGGCTATATATTCGAACTTGTAAGACCCCTAAAAAGGCATACCCTCAATATAGACGCCGAGACTATCTCACTCGGGGACTAAAAGGCTACGGCCAAATACAATGACCACCATCATGAGGTTCCGTCCAAACTAACGCACATCGAAGACGTCACTCTATTGCCATTAAATAACAGGCCCTACTTTGAGAAAACATCAAAAAGAACTGGTTAAAGTTCGTACTGACCCAACGTGTAAGAGCCCAAGCTGCCAGCCACATTAAAGGGCGTACCGACACAATGCGTAAGAGCCCAAGTCGCCAGCTACACTAAAGGTCGTACCGACCTAACACGTAAGAGCCCAAATCGCCAGCTACAACTCGTACCGACCCAAAGAGCCTTAGAGCCGATTTAAAAACCTAAGCGTCGATGAGCTCAAGTCGAAACCTGACTCAGAGACTTACCCCTAAACGGTTAACTAAAGCACCTCAGGGCCAAATGCGTAAGATCCCAGGTCACCAGCTACACTAAAGGTCGTACCGACCTAACGCGTAAGAGCCCAAGTCGCCAGCTACAAGTCGTACCAACCCAAAGAGCCTCAGGGCCGATGAGCTCGAACCAAAACACGACTCGGAGACTCAGCCTTAAAAGGTTAACTAAAGTGCCTCAGGGCCAAATACGTAAGAGCCCAGGTCGCCAGCTACACTAAAGGTCATTCCAACCTAACACGTAAGAGTCCAAGTCGCTAGCTATAGGTCTTACCGATCCAAAGAACCTCAGGGACGATTTAAATAACCTAAGGGTCGATGAGCTCGAGTCAAAACTCGACTTGAAGACTGATCCCTAAACGGTTAACTAAAAAAGTGCCTAAGGGCCAATGCGTAAGAGCCCAAGACGCCAGCCATATCAAAGTTCGTACCGACCCAACGCGTAATAGCCTACGGGCTAACCTAAAAGCGTCAGGGCCAATTTACAACCCCAAGGGTTTCATTTCTAAGTACCATTTAAGGGACCAATCATCGATGGACGTCAGAGCCTATTCCAAGAAACCAGAAAAGAAACAAGGAATAACAAAAGACCTTTTATATATGATAGAGGTTCGCAAAGCATTTTTACAAAGCTTAGGATCGGAGCCCTTGCACAGGGAAAGAGAATAAATGAAAACCTAATCTACAGCTCGGGTGTTCCTTCAACGGCTCCCTCGGAGGTTATGCTTTCAGCAGCTCGACCCTCGGCCCCCAGGTCTTCAACTGCCTCTTCCCCCTCGGGAACTTCAACCTCATCTTCATCATCTTCCGAGCCACTACTCGAGTCATCTTCAAAAGCAAGCAGTACCTCTGATTCCTTTTCTAGGGTCTTCACCCTCTCGATCTCAACAGGAAAATCGAGGCCCCCTGCAGGAATGTCCTCGATAGCCTGCTTCCGAGACTATAATCAGGTGTGCTCAAGACCCGGGAAAGTTTAAACTCGGCCTCCTCAATTGCTTTCCTGGATTGGGAATTTGCAGCAGCAACGTTAACTTTATACAAGGCTATGAGCGCATCAGCTCAACCTTAATTGTAGATAGCGCATAGACTGATTCAACATAGAGGTCCTTATATTTTCTTCTTTCAGCCCTTGCATCCCGGAGGCAATTCTCAATCGAGGTTAACTTCCCTTAGAGGGCGTCTCTCTCAGAGGTTATCTCGTGTCCACACTGCCTAAATCCAAGGATCTCAGCATCCCTGGTTCTGAATCCTTCCCACATCAGGGCATCTTTCTCCTTAAGCTGCGAAGATAAGCCCGATAAGTGTTAAGTACTAATGTCAATTACAAAAATAAAGCACACAAAGGGTATGCTACCTGCTCATCAAGATCGATTTGTTTCCAAGATACCATTTCTAATCGAGCTCGGAGGTCCAACATTTCTTCCTCCTTTTTGGCAAGAAGAGCCCTAAGCTCATCCTCCTCTGATAAAAATCTCATGTACTCCCCCTCGTAATGGGTCAGCTCAAACTGAAACTTGGATGTGGTCCTGTTGTAAAGCACTTTCTCGTGAAAGAGGTAGAGTCAAAGAAATGATAATCAATGCTCAAAACGGTCGACGAAGAAATTACCTGTTTGCAAAGCCTTTCAGCTTCCTCGAAAATAAGCAAAGGCATTAAGTTCGGGATTCTTCTCACCATAGAGAAGAGCGCCTCAGTTACGTCCTTCCCTCTGAGGGGTGCCCCCGCATCGAAAGATTCTATATTGGGCATCCCGTATCTCCATCGGGGAAAATGTTGAAATCGGCAGAGAGTCACCTACATCACTAACCCGGCTAGGTCAATTGGGTCCTTCGGCTCGCGGCTAGGATCCCGTAACTCATCTACCGTGTTCCCTTCGGCCCGTAGAATATTTCGGCTGACAATCGGATCAGGGACATCATCCAGTCTACCCTCGAAAACCTCTTCGGTCCTAGGTAAGATGGAATCATCGACTTTCATATAGAAGCCATCGGCTCAACAGTCAACATATCAGCAAAGCAGAAGCAGTTATGCTTCCACTTCCCTCGGTCGATATCAGGAAATCTTTTTTCTCGTCTAAGACTGCGGAGTCGGCCTTAGACCTTTGCACTATAGCGCTCTTTGGATCCAAAGTCTCAGTCGACGATTCCCTCTTTATCTTTTTCTCTTCATTCGGTTTTGGGATATCTGCTTCCCCAGGTAATGCTTCTCTCATCAAAGAGGCCTCCCTTAGGCCTGCATAAACACAGAGCACAAGAAGTCAGAATATATTCAGGGGGTGTCTCTTTTAAATAGAACTTAGGTATTGCAAAAGGACAGGCCCCACCATGATATTTTGCTTCCCATTGACCTCTGGCCAGGTCGTGCCACAGACGCTTGACATACGGGCAAGTAGAATCAAGCTGGCAAACCCAGCTCGAGAGATCCTTAACTGCATCAGGATACCACGAAACAGCTGCATCGTCAAAGGGAATTAGTTCAAGGGAGAATTGGCACAAAGGAAAATTAAAGTATTAACTTACAATTTGTATTCAATTCCTCGGGGAACGACATCCTTTCGAATGGAATCAAATCTGAGGTCCTAACTTGAAAAAAGCGGCTCATCCATCCCCTGTCCCTGCCTTCATCGGCGCAAGCAAAGAAAACCCTTGAGGCCCAACGTTAAAGTTTAATCAGATCACCCAGATAAAGTCGGGGACTGTACATTCTAATCAGGTAGTCAAGGGTGAAAGGCATCCCCTCGACCATATTTGCAAAATACCTAATCATGTAAACAGTACGCCAAAATGATGGGTGAATCTGGCCGAGCGTCACTTGATATCGCTTGCACAAATTGAGAACGACGGGGTGTATCAACAGCGAAAATGGCCCTACCGGGCCTAGGATAAATGGATAAGTGTATACACTGAGAAAGCCAATTTTATGGGTTGTTATGTCTTCCTCCCGAGAGAGAATCTCCACTTGCACCGCATCTCCTCAGTGGCAGTCAGCCTTTACTTTCTCTATGTTTGTTATTAGGCTAACATATCGGGATATGGGTTCACACCACCACGGCTTCGAGGAAGGTTTATAGACCTTAAAATCATAGGTCGTTTCGCAGGGTCCGAGATGTACTCCTCGAGATTTGGGGGAACAATTGCTTTTCCCGTAGAGGAAAGTGAAGAATATAGGGCTTTATTATCTTGAGGAATAGTTTTGTAGGTCTTCGTCATTCGTGCTGAAAGATTTTGAAGGAAACGAGAGGACCTAATCAGAAAAGGGGACACAAGAAAGAAGTAATGAGAGCTCTTTTTAGAAAAGGTTAGAAGAAGTAATGAGAGCTCTTTTTAGAAAAGGTTAGAAGAAGTAATGAAAGGAGAGGGACCAACCGCGCACGTTGAGAAAAGCCAAAAGGCAGCCAACCACCGTAATAAATTCAAATCTTTTCGAAGACTGTGCGAATTTGGCTTTTGAAGCATCTCTCCAATCACGTCAGTCGCTTACGCGGCATGGCTGACAGAATAATGAAGGCATTGAAAAGTTGGTGAACTCAAAATCGTTTCTTGTCTTTTCATTCCAATAAACATGAGGACTATCTGTATACGGTAAAACCGGGAAAATCCAATTTTAATGCTTCTACAGCATTCCGAGCCTCGACCTCGAATGTATCGGGGCAGAATACAAAACTCAACCCCGAGGTACATCCCTCGAGGAGGCATATCGAGGGTTCTCGACCCCGAAGTAGTGTAGATCGAAGACTATCACGGAAAGAGGGAAACTCCCAAAAGGCACGTGGTTAAACCTGACCAAGTACGCAAAATAGCACAAGCCCATACCGTGGCATTAAATGGTTGTACCGGCCATCTCTCTATTGTAATAATTACACATGTACTATGTTGGGATTCCCCCTCATATATAAAGGGGACCCTTGTCACTTTGTAGGGCATATGATATTCAATACAAGAACAAGAACATTCTCTGCTCTCTAACTAAAACATTCTCTACAATTGTTTCATTGATTTATTGCCTTTCATTTATTGTGTTCATGAGTTGTTCTTCATTTATTACTCGTTATTAATATAATAGTCCATCTTTGAGGCATCCAATACCGCTATATCATTCTCGACAGACCCTTGTCAAGCTCTTAAGCTCGACCTCGAGGCCCATTCCGACCAATCTCGAGACCCCGTCTCTCCACTGTCACACCTCATTTTTTGTCACAACCCTATTACGTGGTTGAGTTAGAAGAGTTTTTCCAATTAAAGTGACATTTTGAAAAGGGATTATTTATTATTTAGAGTCGCCACTTGGAATTGAGTTTTGGTGTTCCAAGTCACCTTTTATTGAATCCCTTATCAAAGAGAAGATGGAGTAAGAAATTCTGTTGGCCGAAGGGAAGGTGTAAGGCACCCCTCGAGTCCCGTGGTTTTAGCACGATCGCTTTATTGACTAATGTAAGGCTTAAGTCAATTTTTAGCTATTGTATTTTATTGATTATGGCTTATTTATTACCGCTTAATTTATTATATTTTATTAATTGTGTTCATCGAGATGCAGAACTCACACACGATACATCTTTGAAATTAAATGTTAAACCAAGGTACGGAATATACACGGGGTTATAACATAATTATTTTAGATCTAAAGGCATCGAGACGCAGAATGCGCACATAATCCCTTTTATTATTTAAGCATATCAATCCAAGGTTCGTGTATGAACACATGAGCTAATATTTAAAGTGCGTCTAAAGCTTTTTCTACGAATATTCATTTTTTTTATTGTACTCGTGTCATGCGAACGTGTACACAATTAATAACACTTTAATAACTATTAAAAATATTGGCCAGGGTCACACGAACGTGTACCTTGATTATAAGTTTAAAAATCATAACTATATCACGCGAACGGGTGCATAATCACGACAATCTTTTTATTAATACGCGCTTAAAGAATACTAACGCGTGTTCAAAGTTAATTAATTTCTGAACTAATCAGGGATTCGTTGTATAAGGTCAAAGAGAATATGGATAAAGTATTTCCGTAAAAGGGAACACATCCTTATTTAGTTAGTTGATAACACATATTATAACATAAACAAATACTCTTATTTTTCCATCTTTAAAGATTCAATGGTAAAATCAACAAGAGAAAATAAAATAAACTAATCCATACAAGAAAACGAAATTACAGAGGAATCACATAAACATTTAAGAAAAGAAACTAATCAAAAGCATATGTAGATGACAATAGGCCTTTTGCTATTGAATTCTAACCTTTTTGATGCATACAAAGAGAGCTAACACCAAAGAAATCTCAACGCTCAAATAAGGTATTAACTGGAACCACAGACCGACAACGCAACATAACACCTTGAAGTGGAGCTTGGCCAACACCTTAACCAAATAGCTTCCAAGAACTTTCGTTGGCTGAAAGGTTTTATACATGAACAAGTTATAATCTAATTTTATATGCTAAACAAGCAAGACATTGGATGAATAATTATTGATGCAGCTCCTTGTCTTGGCACGCAGTCGACGACAGAAGCAGAGAAAACAAAAAAAAAAGGCTTTGGAAGGAACAAGATCTTGTGTATGTGCGTGTATCTGGGTGTTCTTGTGTGTGTGGATTTATCCAGACAAAGATCAGAAAAAATTCCCCCCTTTTTCAATATTTGCTCTTAGTATTTATATAGAAATCCTATATCCCTAACCGTATATTCATGGAGATGAAGAGTGGAGATGTGGGGAAGATCATGGGTGTGATGTGAGGTATAGGTGAGGAAGAGTGGAGAAAATGGGGAAGTTGAGATCATATTTGGTTATCTCTTTTTTTTCTTTTCTTTTTCGTTAGTTTTTAATCTTATTTTTTAAACCTTTTTCTAATCCACTTTATAAGAAGAAGGTAAAATACATAGCTATATATATATATATATATATAAGAAAACCATAAAACTCACTATTTACTCTAAGGATTAAATTATACTAAAAGGAATACTACTATAACTTACATATATATATATATATATATATATATATATATATATATATATATATATATAT